>AWOL01S0020252.1:195668-214199 GCA_000715115.1 Nicotiana otophora
ATACATGTGACCTACGGGCCTCTAAGGCCGACATGATCATTTGTACACTCAAAACATAGGCCGACAATGCCATACAAGTATCCATATACATGACATCTGTCTACAAGCCTTTAAGAGTACATAAATATCATAAAGGTTGGGACAGGGCCCCGCCATACCAATCAATACATGTCCAAATCATACTGACCAAATAGGTACCACCGGAGCAAGTGGAGTGCACCAACACCTTATGCTGAGTTGATTGCCTACTAGGAGGACTGTCAACCTGTCTATCGGAACCTGCGGGCATGAAATGCAGCATCCCCAAGCAAAAGGGACGTCACTACAAATAAAGTACCGAGTATGTATGGCATAAACAGCAGTACATAAAAGACATGAAAGAAATATGGAGTATAGGACTCAACCTGTAAGTCCGAATAGCTCTGTGAATCATGAAACATTTATGATGTCATGCAAATGCATATAAATGTCATACCATGCATAGGTATATGCGTACATAACATCATCAAGCCTTTGAGGATATCCCATCATATCATTTCCGCCTTTGTGGGCGAAATCCTCAACATATACCACGATCAGGTGGTGGTGCGTATATACGTTGTAACCTTTTCCCATACCCCATATACATATAATATACGCGTATATAATGCCATCTGATCATGGGTCAATTTACATGTATAAATGAATGCATTGAATAATGAAGTGAGTCGATAAGATCTCTCGAAATGTCATAAGATCAATATGCCTTCGATTAATATCATGAAATAAACTTTATCAACTTACGTATTTTCTGAGACCCATGAACTGACGATATAATAATAAGACACATGGGGAATCAAGAACATAGGCAACGCTAGTGCTTCTTACAATAGAGTCATTTGTGAAAGTTGCATGTTTGCTCGTTTCGTTGTATCATGTGGATCATGCCAGAAGGAAAGAAGGGATAGCCTTAACATACCTTATCACAATTTGTCCAATGACCACGTTCAACTCATCTCGTCGCACTTTAATCTAAAACAATGATAATAATACTATAGTTAAGCTACGAATGATCAACTATCGTACAACAAATAATAATCTTATTTTATATTAAAACGGACAGCATCTTCTCTGTTTTCCTTGCTTTCCCAAAGTCCATAAAAACAAAAAGAACACATACAACCTTCAACTATGTACCTTCAGTGCTAAAACACACCCAACAGCCCAACAACACCAATCAATCTACACAACAACGAGTGCATAAATGTCAACAACGAAACTACTATTTAACACGACGAGCGACAAGCTTGGATTGGAACCAAACCCCAACTCTTTTCCCATATCACATGTACTTAAAACACCATAAACAGGTCCGGAATATAAACATATATATTGACATGACATTCCAACCTTATATCTATCATAAAAGTAACATCAAACAACTCAGCAAAATATAACAACAACATGGACAACTTCTACGTATTGTGTGGTTGCTTCTCTCCTATTTACAACATCATAAACATACTCAACATATTGACATAAAAACAATAAGAACATTTTAACCAAGCTATTCCCCATGATATTTAGCCATATGAGGTCATATACAACTCCAAAATAGTCCAATAAGAGACAATAACTTCTTATACAACTTCAAGTTCTATCTTGTAATTCTTCATCCAAATAATATAGCCAACACATAGATAAGATTAATACCAAGCAATAGACTGTTATGCATACATTAAATATTCAGAAAAGCCTCGAACCAAAGCTTCCCTTAGCTTAAAAGCACTCTTAATGGCATCACAACACCATATAAACTCTTTTGTTCACTTAGGCTAATTGTTTAGGTTAGGGCTAGGCAAAACCACCTTGGATTCGATTTGGAACCATGGAGGACTGTTAGAGAGATGTTGAGAGAGTTTGGGAACTGTCCTTGGTCGCAAATGACCAAAACTGAGCCGTCCAAACCCTTTAAAATGTTCAAGGGTCGTTCATCGCCTAAGTGGGTCCCATTGGGAGCTACTTGAGTGGTCTTGTAAAAATACGAATATCTCTCTACTCCAATATCATATCAATGAACGGTTTAATGCGTTAGAAAATATACTCATAGATCTTCAATTTTGTAGGTAGATGACCTCATAATTCAAAGTAAATTTGGAGAAAATCTCAGCTATATTTGACCTAATTTTCAGCACATCTATGAATGTAACTTGTGATGACCTTTCCAAACTTTTGTTCCACAACTTGCTTGACTTAAAAACATAACACATGACTATCATACGACTAAAATAACTCATAACATAACCTCCTTATCATGTTAAGAACTCTAGTCTCACCCCAAAGTTTATGTTATACCATTCCAAACATATCGACTTTCGACGAAACTTATTTTCTTCAATTTGTTTAGCCTCTAAGCCTTCCAACCCTCTTGGTACTTGTTATCCATGATCTTTAATATTTGTAACCTCAAAGTAACATTATTAAATTACTTTGTGTACTTTTAAAGATGATCGAATTTTTGAGCTTACATCAATTGTCTTACGACGTACTCTTACATACGAAAACATGGGATGTAACAGTAGGGGTTGCCCTAGAGGTGGTGGCCAGTCGGTGCTCCAGCTAGGTTCTATGCTATTCCAGCCAGACCAAATGCAGTAGCCTCAGACACTGTGATCACAGGTATTATTTCTGTCTGCGGTAGAGATGTTTTGGTACTATTTGATCCAGGGTCTATGTATTCATATGTTTCATCTTTATTTTCTTATTATCTGGGTATCTCTCGTGAGTACTTGGGTTCTCCTTTATATGTTTCCATGCTAGTGGGTGATTCTATTGTCGTGGATCAGGTTTACCGGTCCTATGTTGTGACTTTATTATGAGACCATAGTGGATTTTCTGTTGCTCGAAATGACCAACTTTGATGTCATCCTGGGCATGGACTGGTTGTTTCTGTACCATGTCGCTCTTGATTTCTATGCCAAGACTGTTACTTTGGCGATGCTAGAGTTTCCTAGATTAGAGTGGAGGGGTTCATCTATCAGTACATCCATCCGGTTTATTTCTTTCTTGAAGGCTCGACATATGGTCTAGAAGGGGTTTTTTACTTATCTGGCGTACGTTCGAGATACTGTTGTAGAGACTCCCATGATTGATTCAGTGCCCGTGGTGCGTGATTTCTCTGATGTGTTTCCTCTTAATCTACCAGGCATGCCACCAGCTCGTGATATTGATTTCTGTATTGATTTGGCACCAGGTACCCAGCCTATCTTTATTACACCATACTGCATGGCTCCGAAATACTTGAAGGAAATGAAAGAACAGTTTGAGAAGTTGCTAGCGCTGGTGTTCGTCAGACCGAGTGTGTCGCCTTGGGGTGCACCGGTGTTGTTTTTTGAAAAAGGAAGGATGGAACTATGTGGATGTGCATTGATTACCGCCAGCTGAATAAAGTTACCATTAAGAATAAGCACTTGTTGCCGCATATTGATGATTTGTTTGAGCAGTTACAGGGTGCCAGGGTGTTCTCTAAGATCGACTTGAGATCTGGGTATCATCAGCTGAAGATTTATGCTTCGCATGTTCCGAAGACAACTTTCCGGACTAGATATGGCCACTATGAGTTTCTAGATATGTCCTTCGGCTTGACCAATGCCCCAACGGCATTTATGGATTTGATTAATCGGGTGTTCAGGACATATATTGACTCATTTGTCATTGTCTTCATTGTTGACATATTGATCTACTCGCATAGTATGGAGGAGCACAAGCAACATTTGAGATTTGTGCTCCAGACCTTGCTAGAACAGAAGCTATATGCTAAGTTCTCCAAGTACGGGTTTTGGTTAGATTATGTGGTATTCCTGGGGCATGTGGTACCAGTTGAGGTTATTAAGGTGGATCCCAGGAAGACCCAGGTAGCACGAAGTTGGTCTCGTCCTAACATAGCGACCAAGATCATGAGCTTCTTGGGGTTAGCAGGTTATTATCGGTAGTTCGTGGAGGGCTTCTCATCTATTGTGGCACCTGTAACTAGATTGACCTAGAAGGGTGCTCCGTTCCGATAATGTGATGATTTTAAGGCGAGCTTTCAGAAGCTCAAGGCCGCATTGACTACAACACCGATGTTAGTGTTGCCTTCCAGTTTAGGTATGTATATTGTGTATTCAATGCTTCACACATTAGCTTGGGTTGCATATTGATGCAGGAGGGGCGAGTTATCGTATATGCTTCACGTCAGCTGAAGCCCCACGAGAAGAATTATCCCGTACATGATTTGGAGTTGGCCGTGATAATTGATGCTCTCAAGTTCTGGCGGCATTATCTTTATGGGGTTCCCTATGAGGTTCACACCTATCATCGCAGCTTGCAGCATTTGTTCAAGCAGAGGGATCTCAATTTGAGGCAGAGCAGATGGCTTGAGTTACTAAAGGACTATGATATTACCATCATTTATCATCCGAGCAAGGCGAATGTGATTGTGGATGCCTTGAACAGAAAGGCCGAGAGCATGGGTAGTTTGGAATTCATTTCAGAGGAGGAGAGGCCATTGGCTTTGGACATTCAGTTCTTGGCTAACAGACTTGTGAGGTTGGATATTTCAGAGCTCAGTCGAGTTTTTGCATGCATTGTGGATCATTCTTCATTATTTGAGAAGATTAAGGCTCGTCAGTACGAAGATCCACACTTGTTGGTTCTTAGTGAGACGGTACTACATGGTGGTGCCAAGGAGGTTACTGTCAGTGAGGATGGTGTTCTGCGACTCCAAAGACGTCTATGTGTTCCTAATGTTTATGGATTGAGGAAGAAGATTCTAGATGAGGCACACAGTTCTCGATATTCTATCCATCCAGGTGCTATGAAGATGTATCATGACCTGAGGCGGCATTATTGGTGGCGGTAAATGAGGAAGGACATAGTTGAGTATGTAACGAGATGCCTAGAATGCTAGCAAGTTAAGTATGAGCAATAGAGGGCATGTGGCCTACTTCAACAGATGGTTATACCGGAGTGGAAATGGGATCACATCACTATGGATTTTGTAGTTGGTTTGCCGCAAACGTTGAGGAAATTTTAATGTCGTTTGGGTCATTGTTGACAGGCTGACCAAGTCGGCATACTTTATTCCAGTGATGACTACGTACTCTTCGGAGAGGTAGGCCCAGATTTACATTCAAGAGATTGTCTGGTTGCCAGGTGTTCCCATTTCAATCATTTCAGATAGGGGCCCTCAGTTCACTTCGCATTTCTGGAGAGTAGTACAGAGCGAGTTGGGTACCAGAGTAGAGCTCATCACAACCTTTCATCCGCAGACCGACGGGCACTCAGAGCAGACAGTTTAGCTCCTGGAGGATATACTCAAAGCATGTGTGATTCACTTTGGAGGGCAGTGAGATAGATTCTTGCCTTTGGCCGAGTTTTCTTAAAACAACAGTTATCAGTCTAGCATTCGGAGTAAATTGAAAAGCTTGAAGTTCATAAATTGATTCAATTTGGTTTTGGGGTGCAATTTTTAGTTTTGATGTTTTTTATGTGTTCCGAGGGTACAAGAAGGTCCGTATTAAGTTAATGAACTTGTTGATGCAATTGGACGGGGTCCCGGGTTGATCGGGTGAGTTTCAGATCACCCGGAGCTAAGTCCAAAAATCTGTCACTACTGGTTCTGGTTTCCTTCTTCGCGATCGTAAAGGTTGTGTCGCAATCGCGGAGAAGGAATTTGGGGGACTGGGAAATTGTTCTTCGCGTTCGCGATACCTAGTTCGCATTCGCAAAGGTCTGGGACATGTGGCCTTCGCGTTCGCGTGAAAGAGCATGCATTCGTGTAGAAGAAGTTGGGGCTAAGGAGTGGAACACTATTGGTCTTCGCATTTGTGAAGAAGCCTCGCGTTCGCGTAGGGCAAGCTAGGCAAACCTTCGTGTTCGTGAGGTTCTTGTCACGTTCACGAAGAACATTTTCTGGGCGTGGCAGAATTTTGCCTTCGTGATTGCGAAGAAGGAACGCCTAGGTAGAGACTTGTTTTAAACACGGGACTTAGGCCATTTTCTCTCATTTTTATTTCCCTTGGCCGATTTTAGAGCTTCTTGGAGAGGGGTTTTCACCTAACTATTGAAGGTAAGTAATTCCTACCCAATGTGAGTTTAATAAATAGATTATGGGTAGAGTTTTACATGTAAAATGTGCTAATTTAAGGAGTTTCTTGAAAAATCTAGGTTTTGATAAAAATGGGATCAGACCACGAAAATGATTATGGAATTGAATAGAAATTATATATTTAGGTTCGTGAGGTTATGGATAACTTTTATTTTCAAAACTATCCGAAATCCGGGCACGTGCGCCCGGGGGTGAATTTTTGGAAACTTCCAATATGGGTTGGGTAATTACTCTACTAGTTAAAATATAAACTTTTGAGCATATATTGATTAAGTTATACAACATTTGGCTAGTTTCAGATTGCGTGGCATTGATTTGAGGCTTTAGTGTGAATTGCGGACCGGGAAGAGAACTTGAAAACGAGGTAAGTCTCTTGCCTAACCTTATAAGAGGGAATTATCCATGTAGGTGCTATAAGTGATTGTTTGCTAATAATAGTGGGTGCTGAGCGTCCGCATGTAGCTAACATCATGCTTATGTCCGGGTAGTTTTAGGACTTTACCATGTATTTCTTGTATTATTTGTGCCCAACTTGCTAGTTTAATTCCTTAAATTACATTTGAAGATTGGATAAAAGATTTGTAAGTATTGGGCTTCACTACTTTGAGTTTTCGCGGGTTACTTGACTGTTGGTAGAAATTATACCTTCCTTGAGTATTATTATTATATAGTAGCCGTTAATCGGAGTTCGTAGAGTATTCTCCCTTTATGTGGATTAGGAAGAACGCCTCGACAGTATAATAGATGCATCTATGGTTCGCGTCGGTCGACCCTCGGCAGGATACACACTATTCTGGATCGGGCCAAACAACTTCGAGTACCTGTTGCTTATGTACTCATGCTACACTTCTGCACTGATCGTGCAGGATCTGAGGCAGGTGCATCTGGCGGTCATTCAGGCGCGTACCCCCGCTACCAAGAGACTTAGTGGTGATCTTCTCTCTATGCCCGTTCTGCAGAGCCCGGAGTCTCTCCTTGTTGTATTTATTTTCTGTCTATCTTACTCCAGACAGTAGTATGGGATGTTTTGTGTATTCTACTAGTTTTCTCATGCACTTGTAGCATCGGATTTTAGGAATATTCTAGTAGACATTTTATGGTTTTGAGTATTAAATTCACTATTTTACTCTTTCGTTATTTTATGCTATAATTACCTATTAATCGTTCTCTTATTAAATAAAATCAATTACTTTAAAAATATTTTAAAAAATAAATACATGGATAGTTCAGCGTCGACTTGTCTAGCGGCGACATTGGGTGCCATCACGGCCTACAGTGGGAATTGGATCATGACAGCTTAGTATCAGAGCTCTATATTCACATAGGTCTCACAAGTCATAAGCGGGCCTAATAGTGTCTTGCGGATCGGTTCGGAGACGTCCTTACTTATCTTTGATAGGCTATAGGGTGTTAGGAAACTTCTCTTTCTTCATCTCCTATCGTGCAATTGATGTTGTGCTAAGAATATTTCTCTTATTCTCTCATAGATTGTGAAAATGCGGGCGAAAAATGTACCCCGCGATGGAGGAGCTGCTCTCCCTATTGCTAGAGCCCAAGGGAGGGCTCCAGCTCCTGCTAGAGAACGATGGCGTCTTAGAGTTGCCCCTGTTATACCACCACTGGATCCAGTGGATCCTGTTATTGAGGAGTAGGGTGAGGTACCTTCATCTGAGCCGGCCACGGCAGATTTCCTATCTGCACCTAGATTTCAGGAGGTCATGGGTTGTATGATGTGGTTTATGAACCCTATAACGTAGGTTGGTTTATTTCCAGTGGAACCAGCCATATCTCAGGCGGGAGGGGGAGCATAGACCCCTACCACTCAGGCTCCAGGGCATTCTGCTACTGTATATCAGAACCCAGGTGCACTACACATGGGCGGGGCTCAGCCAGTTATAGCGGCTATACCAGAGCCCAGACCAGCCGCGAACAGTGAGCCGCAGAAGCTATTGGATATATAGACAAGGCTATATCATCTTGCCTTTTACAAAGCGCGACATGAGGACCCCTATGGAATTATTGATCGTTGTAGGGACAGACTATACAACATGAGAGTATTAGAGTCCAAAGAGGTAGACTTTACCACCTTCCAACTAAAGGGTAGGACCCGTAGATGGTGGCAGTCCTATCTTCTCAGCAGACCAGTAGATTCTCCTCCCTTGACTCTGGACCAGTTCACACGTCTATTTCTGGAGAGAGATATCCCACCCTCTTATAGGGAACATTTACGGGGTCAGTTCAAGCGGCTCTAGTAGGGTCAGATGTCTGTGACCGATTATGAGGTGAGATTCTCTAAGTTGTCTCGCCACGCACATATGATACTCCCCACCGATGTAGAGAGGGTATGGAGGTTTATTGTGGGCTTGCACTATGGTATCCAGGTCACTATGACCCGAGAGATTGAGATAGGGACTCCTTATGAGCAGGTTGTGGAGATAGCTCAGAGGATCGAGGGTATTCATCAGCAGGGCCATGAGCAGGCGTCAAGGGATAAGTGGCCTCGATATTCTGGAGGGTTCAGTGGTGCTCCGTCTAAGGGCAGAGGTCAGTTTGTGAGGGGCTAGTCTACCAGGCCCACGTATTCAGCATCACTGCCTTCTCTAGATGCTCCAGTGCGGCCCTATTTTAGTGCCATTCCAGAGAGCTCTTACCATCCACCGGCTATTCAGGGTTCTTCCAGTGGGTGTTCAGCTCCCCAGGGTCAGACTCAAGGCCGTTATCTTCTGCGCCGAGAGGTTACTATGAGTGTGGGGAGCCTTGTCATGTGAGGAGATTCTGCCCTAGGCTTCGGGGCAAGGCAGTGCAGTAGGGCCATCAAACATGATCACCGCACCAGCTGCTACACCAGCCATCCAGCCAGCCAGAGGCGGAAGGCAGGTGGGTAGGGGTTGCCCTAGAGGTGGTGGCCAGTCGGTGCTCCAACTAGGTTCTATGCTATTCCAGCTAGACCAGATGCAGTAGCCTCAGACACCGTGATCACATGTATTATTTCTGTATGCGGTAGAGATGCTTCAGTACTCTTTGATCCAGGGTGTACGTATTCATATGTTTCATCTCTATTTGCTCATTCTCTAGGTGTCTCTCGTGAGTACTTGGGTGCTCCTATATATGTGTCCACGCTAGAGGGCGATTCTGTTGTCGTGGATTGGGTTTACCGGTCCTATGTTGTGGCTTTTTGTGGTTATAAGACCAGAGTGGATCTTCTGTTGCTTGACATGACAGACTTTGAGGTCATCCTGGGCATGGAATGGTTATATCCATACCATGTCATTCTTGATTGCCATGCTAAGACTGTTACCTTGGGGATGCCAACATTACCAAGATTGGAGTGGAAGGGTTCATCTATCAGTACATCCAGCTAGGTTATTTCTTGCTTGACATATGGTCGAGAATGGTTGTTTCACTTATTTGGCTTACGTTCGGGATACTATTGCAGAGACTCCCACGATTGATTCAGTACCCGAGGTGCGGGAGTTCTACGATGTGTTTCCTTCTGATCTACTAGGCATGCCACCAGATTGTGATATTGATTTCTGTATTGATTTGGCACCAGGTACCCAACCTATCTCGATTCTACCATACCGCATGGGTCCGAAAGAGTTGAAGGAGTTGAAAGAACAACTTGAAGAGTTGCTAGCGAAGGGGTTTGTCAGACCGAGTGTGTCACCTTGGGGTACATCAGTGTTGTTTGTGAAAAAGAAGGATGGAACTATACGGATGTGCATTGATTACCGCCGGTTGAAAAACGTTACCATTAAGAATAAGTACTTGTTTCCGCATATTGATGATTTGTTTGACCAGTTGTAGGGTGCAAGGGTGTTCTCTAAGATCAACTTGAGATCTGGGTAACATCAGCTGAAGATTCGTGCTTCGGATGTTCCGAAGACGAATTTCTGGGCTAGATATGGCCACTATGAGTTTCAGTGATATCCTTCGGCTTGTCCAATGCCCCCACGGAATTTATGGATTTGATAAACCGGGTGTTCAGGCCATATATTAACTCATTTGTCATTGTCTTCATTAATAACATATTGATCTACTCGCGTAGTATGGAGGAGCACGAGCAACATTTGAGAGTTGTGCTCTAGACCTTGTGAGAACAGAAGCTATATGCTAAGTTTTCCAAGTGCGAGTTCTGGTTAGATTATATCGGAATCCTAGGGCATGAGGTGTCAGGTGAGGGTATTAATATGGATCCCAGGAAGATCGAGGTAGTCTAGAGTTGGCCTCGTCCTACCACAGTGACCAAGATCAGGAGCTTCTTGGGGATAGCACGTTATTATTGTCGGTTTGTGGAGGGCTTCTCGTCTATTGCGGCACCTTTGACTAGATTGACCCATAAGGGTGCTTTGTTCTGATGGTTTGATGATTGTGAGGCGAGCTTTCAGAAGCTTAAGACTGCATTGACTACACCACTGGTGTTAGTGCTGCCTTCCAGTTCAGGAATATATACTATGTATTGCGACGCTTCATGCGTTAGACTGGGTTGTGTATTAATGCAGGAGGGGAAAGTTATTGCATATGCTTCACATCAACTGAATCCCATAATAAGAATTATCACGTACATGATTTGAAGTTGCCCGCGATAGTTCATGCTCGCAAGATCTTGCGGCATTATTTTTATGGGGTGCCCTTTAAGGTTTACACCGATAATCGCATCTTGCAGCATCTGCTCAAGTAGAGGGATCTCAATTTGAGGTAGCGCATGTTGCTTGAGTTACTAAAGGGCTATGGTATTACCATCCTTTATCATCCGGACAAGGCGAATGTGGTTGCGGATTCCTTGAGTAGAAAGATGAGAACATGGGTAGTTTGGCATTCATTTCAAAGGAGGAGAGGCTATTGGCTTTGGACATTCAGTCCTTGGCTAATAGAATTGTAAGGTTGGATATTTCCGAGCCCAGTCGAGTTCTTACATGCGTTGTGGCTCAGTTTTCATTATTTGAGCGGATCAAGGCTCGTCAGTACGATAATCCGCACTTGTTGGTTCTTAGGCAGATGGTACTACAGGGTGGTTCCAAGGAGGTTACTATCGGTGAGGATGGTATTCTGCGACTCCAGGGTCGTCTATGTATTCATAATGTTGATGGATTGAGGGAGAAGATTCTAGAGGAGGCACACAGTTCTCGGTATTCTATTCATCCAGGTGCTACGAAGATGTATTGCAACCTGAGGCAGCATTATTGGTGGCAGCGGATGACACGGACATAGCTGAGTATGTAGCGAGATGCCTAAATTGCCAGCAGGTTAAGTATGAGCACCAGAGGCCAGGTGGTCTACTTCAGCAGATGGTTATATAGAAGTAGAAATGGGATCCCATCACTATGGATTTTGTAGTTGGGTTGACGCGGACGTTGAGGAAGTTTGATGTTATTTGGGTCATTGTCGACAAGCTGACCAAGTCGGCACACTTTATTCCAGTGATGACTACGTACTCTTCGGAGAGGTTGGCCTAGATTTACAGTCAGGAGATTATCCACTTGCATGGTGTGCCCATTTCCATCATTTCAGATGCGGACCCTCAATTTGCTTCGTGTTTTTGGAGAGCAATACAGAGCGAGTTGGGTACCCGGGTAGAGCTCAACACAGCCTTTCATCCGCAGATCGACGGGCAATCGGAGCGGACAGTTCAGATCCTGGAGGATATGCTCAGAGCATGTGTGATTCACTTTGGAGGGCAGTTTGATAGATTCTTACCATTGGCCGAGTTTGCTTATAACAACAGTTATTAGTCCAGCATAGAGATGGATCCATTTGAGGACTTATATGGTCAGCTATGTTGTCGCCCATCGGATGGTTTAAGCCCAGCAAGGCTAGGTTATATGGAACTGATTTAGTGAAGGATTCCTTGGAGAAGGTACAGTTGATTCAGGAGCGACTCCGCACAGCACAGTCTAGACAGAAGAGTTACACGAATCAGAAGGTGCGTGATTTATCATTTATAGTAGGCGAGCAGGTTCTCTTGAAAGTCTTGCCGATGAAGGGAATCATGAGGTACGGGAAGATGGGAAAGCTGAGCCCAAGATTTATTAGCCCATTTGAGGTATTGAGAAGAGTTGGAGAGGTTGCTTATGAGCTTACTTTGCCTCCCGGTCTATCAGGAGTTCATCCGGTCTTACATATGTCTATGCTCCGGAGGTACCATGCCGACAGGTCACATGTGTTAAATTACAGCACGGTTCAGCTAGATGAGAGTTTGGGTTATAAGGAGGAACCACTTACCATTGTTGACAGGCAGGTTTGCCAATTGAGATCCAAGAATATTTCTACGGCAAAAGGTCCAGTGGAGGGGTCAACCAGTCGAGGAAGCGATTTAGGAGACCGAGGAGGATATGCAGAGCAGATATCCATACCTATTCAGCACTCCAGGTATGATTCTAGACTCGTTCGAGGACAAACATTTATTTAAGAGATGGGGAATGTAACGACCCGACCGATCATTTTGCTTTCTAGATCCTCGTTCCCCTAATTAAGACTCACTATAGGTGCCTTTACGGTTATGACTTGCGGGGATGGTTGACCTGGGTTTGGAAGGGTTCGGGTTGAAATCGGAATACTTGGTTCCTTAATAGTGGCCTATGATAGCTAAGTATGACTTGAGTCAACGTTCTTAGTAAATGACCTCGGAATCGGAATTTGATGGTTCCAATAGGTTTGTATGATTATTTTGGACTTGGGCGTGTGTTCGGATTGGGTTTCGAATAATTCGGGAGCGTTTCAGTGCTTAATGTTAAAAGTTGGCGCAATGAAGGTTTTCAAGTTCTTTAAAATTGGTTTGGAGTAAACTTTTATGTTATCGAGGTCCATTTGGGATTTCGAGCCTAGGAATAGTTCTTTATAGTGATTTATGAATTGTATGCAAAATTTGGTGTCATTCCGAGTAGTCTAAGTATGATTCGGCGCGTTCGGAGTAAGTTGAAATGCTTGAAGTTCATAAATTGATTCAATTTAGTTTTGGGATGCGATTCTTAGTTTTGATATTGTTTACGCGTTTCGAGGGTTTGAACAGGTCCATATTATATTTATGGGCTTGATGGTGCAATTAGACGGGTCCCGGGTAGCTCAGGTGAGTTTCGGACCACCCGGAGCTAAGTCCAAAAATATGTCACTATTGGTTCTAGTTTCCTTCTTCACGATCGCGAAGGTTGTGTCGCGTTCGCAGAGAAGGAATTTGGGGGAGTAGGAAATTGTTTTTCGCGTTCGCGATACCGAGTTCGCAAAGGTCTGGGACATGTGGCCTTCGCGTCGCGTGAAAGGGCCTGTGTTCGCGTAGATGAAGTTGGGGCTGGGGTGGAACACTGTTGGTATTCGCGTTCGCAAAGAAGCCCTCGCGTTCGCGTAGGGAAGGCCAGGCAAGCCTTCGCATTCGTGAGGCTCTTGTCGCGTTTGTGAAAAACGTTTTCTGGGTGTGGCAGAATTTTGCCTTCGTGATCGTGGGAGCTTGTTTCGCGATCGCGAAGAAGGAATGCATGGGCAGAGACTTGTTTTAAAAACGGGACGTAGGCCATTTTCTCTCATTTTCATTTCCCTTGGCCGATTTTGGAGCTTCTTGGAGAGGGGTTTTCACCTAGCTATTGAAGGTAAGTACTTCCTACCCAGTGTGAGTTTAATACATAGATTATGGGTAGATATTTACATGTACAATATGGGAATTTTAGGAGTTTGTTGAAAATTTTAGGTTTTAATAAAAACGGGATTAGACCACGAAAATGATTATGGACTTGAGTAGAAATTATATGTTTGGGTTCGTGAGGTTATGGGTAACTTTTATTTACAAAATTTCCGGATCCGGACATGTGGGCCCGGGGATGAATTTTAGGAATCTTCCAATTTGGGTTGGGTAATTAGTCTAATAGTTAAAATATAAATTTTTGAGCATATAGTGATTAATTTATACAATATTTGGCTAGTTTCAAATTGCGTGGCACCGACTTGAGGCTTTAGTTTGAATTGCAGACCGGGAAAAGAACTTGAAAACGAGGTATGTCTCTTGCGTAACCTTGTAAGAGGGAATTATCCTTATAGAGATTGAGTGCTTACACTGGTCGCGAGGATTCAAGGCAGAGCAGCATGATCGTCGCAGTCCCTTGGAGTCCCATCCTTATATTGATATTGTTATTTCATATCCGAATAATATTGTATTTTGAGACACCCTTATATATTCAGTTAGATCGCATGACTCTATACTCCCTAGTTCTGGGAAGTTGTGTTGGGTATTGCTATTTTAGCTTATGTTACCTCTATTTCTGCTTTTATATTAAGTTTTGTCTTATTATATCACGTCTTATTGATTTAATCTTATTAAGTGATTGGCTTATCTAGTCTTGGAGGTTATGTGTCATCATGACCCCTATGGTGGGATTTGAATCGTGACAGTAGATCAATTGGGAACAGTATCTACCCTTTCCATTGAAGATTTGGTTTTATAAAACTAATTACAAATAGCAGATACACATGCATTTCACTTCCAAAATCACAAAGAGTTTTAAGAAAAAACAAAGAGGAATTTTCACATAAACCAATATCACAGTTCAAAAACCTAAAATGTTAATGTCACAGTTAACAATTTAAAACATAAACTTGGAATAAAAAACAAACTCCAGTTCCGGCAAACAAAGCTCAAATGTAGTTGAATTTGAAACAATAACCACCCTGGCCATATAATATTTGGTTGTACACAACCAAATATAAATAGCAACGACACATGTACTTCACTTCTAAAGAAAAATCATTCTTCATAAGAGATAATCACAACTTATGAAAAGGAAAAGAGAAATAAATAATATACCCAAAATTATCGAATTACGAACAAATACACAATGTTAAAGGGTCAATATAGATAAGAGAGAGTCAATCGTGGCCTGATTTTGGTCCGAAAACCGCCACTAGAAAAGACAAAATTGGCGTGACGGAGTGGGTCAACGATGAATTCTTGAGAGGAGAGAGAGATGATGCACATGTTATGTTAACTTGCCCATAACTCTTTAAAATGTTAAATGAAAAAGGGCCTAAAGTAGTCGTGGAGTATTGAATTTGGTACAATAAAGCTCTCCTTACACCTTTTTGAATAAAAAAGTATTTACTTTTTATTTTGTAGATCAACTATGCCATTATTTCTAACAGCCTTCTATTAAATAATAAAAAAATAATATTAATCCACGTGTTATATTTCCATTGGCCCAACTTACAATCCAGCCCTAATCTCCCGCCCCACCCGTAACCTGCCCCATTATTGACCTGCCCGCCCCCACGAATTCATTAAACCCAAACTAAACAAATCTTTAAAGACTCAGCAGCGTCTTCTTCTTCCTTTTTTCATTAGGGTTCTTCAAATTCTCCATCTCCCATCTCCTACCTCCCAAGTTTGTTTCTTCTTTTTGAATTTATATTCATAACTATTCTTCTTGTTGGTTAAAATGTCTGAATCTTCTTCTTCTTCTCTTGACCAAGGTGATTCCCGTATATGTTATTGCGAATTCATTTTCAACCATTTTCCTGTTACGACACCTATGAATGGTGGTCGTAGATTCTACAAATGTTGTCATTCTGAGAAGAACGGTTGTCGTTATTGGGAATGGCGCGATGAACAATTTCCGTCTCATGTGTCAATGTTTATCCATAATCAAAAAAAATTATTACATGCCCTTCGTCAAGATAGGAACAAATTGAAGCAGACTGTGGCTAATATGGTTCGTGGGAAAGCTGTAGATTTGAACAAAGTATCTGCCTTGAATGAGAAAGGTTCCAATTTAGAATTAAAAGTTAATCAATTGAGAAGATTACTGCTATGGTCATGGGCTGTTTTTGTGTTTTTTGCCGCGGTGAAGATGATGGATTGAGAAGTATTTGAATATTTTGTGTCTTTCTACTTTACTTTATGTCAAGTAGTTGTTGTTGCGTTGGTTAATAGGTAATTTTCATATTAGTGTTTCTAGGTAGTTTGCGGATTAGTGCTAACATTATTTAATGTAATATGCAATTTTTATGTAATGTACTCCATAATAGTTGGAGTTTTAAATGTTAGTGTTGAAGTGGTTAATGTAATATGTAGTTTTCATGTAACATGTAGTGTTGGTTAATTATTTGTTAATTTATGGTCCTTCAGTTTTTATGTAACATGCAGTGGTTTGTTAACTGTTAGTGTTGAAGGTAACACAATAGTCCCTCTATCATAAAACTGTTTGGACTAACTGGTCGTTTTGTTGCTCAAAATGGGAGACGACAAAGATATGAATAGCACTGTGATTGTTCACCACTTCATCCAAACAAATCTGTTCATACTCTTGAATACTAAACCATAAACACCAAACCATAACTGAATGCCTGCACTACTTTTTGAATTATAAACATAACTAAAACTGCTCTGTCATAAATACCACCAAAAGATAACTAAATACCAAACCATAAATATAACTAAACTATCAACATAGTATTTCACCCTACATTAAACACAACAAAAGATTTTTTCGGGTGAATCAATACAGCAATTTTTCCAACTGATTCACCAAAAAAAATAGCAAAATACTAGTACTTGAATTAGTCATTACAAAAAAAAATAGTTAGTCATTATAATCTTCCCTAACACTTGGCCTTCTTAGCCTTCAGTTTACCAACTCTGTTTTCCTTTTCTGCCACCAACTGGTTAGAGGTCATTGCTGCTATGCCTTTTCAAGTAACTTTCTTTGGGGAATATGGCTAGTTAGTAGGTATATTCACACCAGTCTCATCTACTTTGAAGTTGATCTTTCTAATTCCAGTTGGTTTTTGCAACAACTTCTTTTGTTGAAGCCTAGTCTTAGCTTCAGATATCACTTTAGGCCTCAGAATTGGCTCTTCATCATCTTCATCTCCATTTTCATATTCACTTTCATCATCAGCAATATCTAAATATGGAGAAAATTGTTGAAGTATGCCTTGAGATGCAACAGACTGTTGAAGTGTTCCTTGGGATACATCAAACTGTTGATAGTAGACTTTAGGTACAACAGACTTTTTTGTCTGCTTATTTTCTGGTAAAACAGAGGATGATACTTGAGTTGCTTCATGGACTGGACTAGTAAACACCCTTAGTCCAGGAGTAGGCATAAATGCATACTCTGAATTTTGACTGTGTTGTCTGAGGCACATCTTGCACATCTTGAGAACATCATCCAACCTACAATAGCAGTAAGAAGATTGTTAGGACAAGGAGAATATAGCAGTAAAAAGATTGTTAAGACAGTTAAGAAAAATATTGTACTTACCAAAGGACACTTTCTGATGTTGTGACCTCTATTGCCACAGTGCCCACATGTCATCACAAGCCCCTTTCTTGAAGCTGACCAAACACCTTCTCTCTTTCTTGCTTCATCTTTTTCTCTCTTTCTCTTTACTTTTGGCCTACCAACCATTCTATGTACTTCTGATGGATCCATTGCATGTGTTGGCTCAAATTTCCAGAATTTATCACCTCTTACTGGTTGTAGTTTATGCATGTACACCAACATGTAGGCTTTCTTGAATACCACCAATGCACTTCACTCAATGGATCTTCTTTGTTATTATCTAAAGCTTTGATGGAATGAGGACATGGTATTCCTGACAAGTCCCATGTCCTACATATACACTTCTTAAGTAGAAGATTGATTATATGCCTGTCTGCACCTTTAACAAATTCATATCCATTGTCTCCATTAAAAATAACTTCACACCCTTGTGTATTCTGTGTAAAATCATTCAGCAACTCCATGGCATAAGGACTAAATTCTCCTCTCCAAGTTCTACATTCCTCTTCACGATCTTTCAACATAGTCATGACCTTCCAAACAAGAAAAAATCATAGTCAAACAGTGGTACCACATTAGAAAAAAAGGGAATAATTCTGCTTTAGAAACAATGAAGTAAAAGGCTCTTAGAAATTTACCTTCACTCTAATATCTTCCAACATCTTGATAATAGGCTTTTGTCTAGCCTCAAGAATACATTTGTTGAATGATTCTGTAAAGTTGTTATCAACCATGTAGTTCTTTCATGTGGTATCAAAGTAAGCCCTACACTAATTTTGGGGTGGGTACCATATGAGACTTTTAGCAACATTTGCATTAATATCACCCATTGTCTTCAAACTATCTTTGAATGCTTCTTCATAAGTGCTCCAAGCGCACCACCATAGCAATTTTTTCATCTCTACACCTCTCTAATTCTTCCTCCAATTAGCTTCAAGATGCCTAACACACCATCTATGATGTGATTTAGGTACCACAGTAGACACAGCATCCAGCAAACCCTGCAATATTAAAGAAAGTTTATTAATACATAATGTAAACCTAACATTGGAAATGAATAATAAAAATTAGAAGTACCTTCTGCATATCTGACATAAATGTCACTCATTCACCATCTCCCAGCTCTAATGGGGATCTCAA
>AWOL01S0020252.1:226718-243201 GCA_000715115.1 Nicotiana otophora
CCCAAAACAAACGTTCGTCCTTAAACGAGTATAGAGACATACCCGAAGTGATGAAAAGATGAGGATAACGGCTACGCATATCATGCTCGGTATCCCAAGTGACCTCCTCGACTGGTTGATCCCTCCACTGAACCTTCACTGAAGCAATGTTCTTTGACCTCAACTTTCAAACCTGCCTGTCCAAGATTCCAATTGGACTGAGCTACAATTTAATGCATGGGACGGATCACCGTGATACTTCCGGATCATAGAAACATGGGATACCGGATGAATTGCAGCTAGACTAAGTGGCAAGGCAAGCTTGTAGTCCACCTCACCAATCCTCTCAAGAATCTCAAAAGGTCTGATATACTTAGGACTCAACTTGCACTTCTTCCCGAACCTCATAACACCCTTCATGGGCGAAACACGGAGCAAGACCCGCTCTCCAACCATGAATACAATGCCACAAACCTTCCGATTCGCATAACTCTTCTGTCTAGATTGGACTGTACGAAGCCGATCCTGGATCAACTTGACCTTCTCCAAGGCATCTCGAACCAAATACGTGCCTAATAACTTAGTCTCTCCTGGCTCAAACTAACCAACTAGGGAACGACACTATCTCCCATATAGGGCCTCATAAGGAGCGATCTGAATACTCGATTGGTAGTTGTTGTTGTGGGCAAACTCCGCAAGCGGCAAAAACTGATCCCAAGAACCTCCAAACTCCATAACACATGCACGAAGCATATCCTCCAAAATATGAATGGTGCGCTCAACTATCCATCCGTCTGGGGGTGGAATGTTGTACTCAACTCAACCCGCGTGCCTAACTCACATTGTACAGCTCTCCAGATTCACGATGTAAACTACGTACCCCGGTCAGAGATGATGGATACGGGCACACCATGAAGTCGAACAATCTCGCGAATATAGACCCGAGCCAGTTGCTCTAAAGAATAAGTAGTCACCATCGGAATGAAATGAGCCGACTTGGTCAACCTATCCACAATCACCCATACTGCGTCAAATTTCTTCTGAGTTCGTGGGAGCCCAACAACGAAATCCATGGTAACTCGCTCCCATTTCCACTCGGAAATCTCAAGTCTCTAAAGAAACCCACCTGGCCTCTGATGCTCATACTTCACATGCTGACAATTTAGGCACCGAGCTGCATACTCCACTATGTCTTTCTTCATTCTCCTCCACCAATAGTGCTGCCTCAAATCCTAATACATCTTAGCGGTACCCAGATAAAGAAGTACCGCAAACTGTGGGCCTCCTGAAGAATCAACTCATGTAAACCATCCATATTGGGCACATATAGCCGGCCCTGTGTCTGCAACACACTGTCATCTCTGATAGAAACCTCTTTCGCATCGTCGTGCTGTACTATGTCCTTAAGGACAAGCAAATAGGGGTCGTCATATGGACGCTCTCTGATGTGATCATATAGAGAAGACAAAGAAACCACGCAAGCCAGGACTCGACTCGGCTCCGAAACATCCAATCTAACAAACTGGTTGGTGAAGTCATGAATATTCAATGCTAATGGCCCTTGTGTTGCCGGTAGATATGCTAAACTGCCCAAGCCCTCCGCCTTTCGGCTCAAGACATCGGCCACCACATTGGACTTCACGGGATGATATAGAATAGTGATATCATAGTACTTAAGCAACCTAACTATCTTCGCTATCGCAAGTTAAGATCCTTCTATTTGAACAGATGTTGTAGACTCTGGTGGTCAGTATAGACCTCACAAGGCACACTGTAAAAATAGTGCTGCATAATCTTCAAGGCATGAACAATTGCTGCTAATTCCAAGTCGTGGATAAGATAATTCTTCTCATGATCCTTCAATTGTCTAGACGTGCAGGAAATCACCCTACCGTCTTGCATCAACACCGCGCCAAGGCCAACACATGACGCATCATAGTACATAGTGTTAGACCCTGAACCTGTAGGCAACACCAACACCGGGGTTGTAGTCAAAGTAGTCTTGAACTTTTGAAATCTCTTCTCACACTCCTCAGTCCATCTGAACGGAGCACCCTTCTGGGTCAATCTGGTCATAGGTGCAGCAATAGATGAGAAACCCTCTACGAAACAATGATAATACCCGACCAAACTAAGAAAACTCCAAATCTCAGTAGTTGAAGACAGTCTGGGCCAACTCTGCACTACTTCAATATTCTTCGGATCTATCTTGATCCCCTCACTCGACACCAGATAACCCAAAATTTCCACTGAATCAAGCTAGAATTCACACTTGAAAATTTTCACATACAACTTCTTTCCTCTCAAGGTATGGAGCACAATCCTCAAAGGTTGCTCATGATCCTACGGGATATGGAGTACACAAGATGTCATCAATAAACACAATGATGAATAAATCAAGATAGGGCTAGAATACACTGTCCATCAAGTGCATGAATATTTTCGGGGCATTGGTAAGCCCAAATGACATCACAAGAAACTCGTAATGACCATACCGAGTCCTAAAGGCGGTCGTTAGAATATCCGAATCCCGAATCCTCAGCTTATGATACCTGACCGTAAATCGATTTTTTAGAACACTCTGGCACCCTGTAGCTGGTCAAATAAGTCATAAGTGTGTGGCAATGGATATGGATACATGTTCTTCACTGTAACCTTGTTCAACTGTCGATAATCAATACATATGCGCATAGAACCATCCTTCTTCTTCAAAAACAAGACCGGAGCACCCCAAGGTGACTCATTAGACCGAATGAAACCCTTATCAAGCAACTATTGCAACTGCTCCTTTAACTCTTTTAACTCCATTGGGACCATACAATATGGTGGAATAGAAATGGGTTGAGTGCACGGCAATAAGTCAATACCAAAATCGATATCCCTGTCGGGCGGTATGCATGGAAGATCGGCCTAAAATACATCTGGATAGTCTCTCACTACCGAAATTGACTCAACGGTAGGAGTATCAACACTGACATCTCTGACAAAGGCTAGATATGCATCACACCCCTTCCCAACCATCCAAAGTGCCTTAAGAAAGGACACAACCCTGCTAGGAACATAATCCAAGGTACCCCTCCACTCCAATCGCGATAAGCCTGGCATAGACAACGTCGCCATCTTGGCGTGACAATAAATTATACCATGATAGTGTAACAACAAGTCCATGCTCAAAATAATATCAAAGTCTACCATACTGAGAAATAATAGATCAACTCTGGTCTCAAAACGACCAATAACAACTAAACTCGACTGATACATACGGTTAACAACAATAGAATCTCCCACATGCATGGATACATAAATAGGAGAACTCAAAGAATCATGATATACCCAAATACTGGGAAAAGTAAGATTATATATATGAATAAGTAGATCCTGGATCAAATAAGACCGATGCATCTCTATGACAAACAGGAACAATATATGTGATAACTACGTCTGATACAACCACCTCCGTCCTACTCGGAAGAGCACAACATTTGGCGTGGCCTCCCCCTCTAGGGTGACCCCTTCCCGCCTAAACTCCACCCCTAGCTGCCTGTGCAGGTGGAGCGGCAACTGGTGCGGTAACCACGACCTGAGAAGTCTGGGGACCCTATGGAATACGTAGAGCCTGAGTAGTTTATGGAGGTGCACCCCTCCTAAGTCTGAGTCCCTCACCATATGACGAGTATCACCATACTAAAAATAAGCTCTTGGAGGACGTGGTTGTTGAAACTCGATTGGTCCTGGTCGGTTGTATTGACCGCTTAAAGCACCCCGTGCAGGAGTTGCACTAGACAGTGGCAGTACATAATGGGCAACCTGAGACCTGGGAGTAGCTGAAGTACCACTAGAAGTTGGAATTGATAAATGAACTGGACAGCTCACATAGCATCTACCATGACGAGCTGCAACTGGGGCACGGACACTATATCCGCCAGAATCTCGAGGCCTCTTGGCCTCCCTGTCCTCTCTCTAGACCCCGCATACCCTCCCATCTTCGTGTGATCTCTACCACCTGCTGATATGGCTTATTAGTCTCCAACTCTCAAGCCATGTTGAACCTAATACATAGTTGAGACCCTCAATAAATCGACGGACTCACTCTCTGACTGTGGAAACTAAGGCAGGTACATGTCCGGACAACTCGCTGAACCTGACATCATACTCTGACATGGTCATAGCACCCTAGCGCAATTGCGCAAACTTCGTGTGCCATGCATCCCGAAGGATCTAGGGAACAAACTCTCTTAAGAGCATCTCTGAGAACTGATCCCATGTGAGTGAAGCTATGTCGACGGGGCTACCCTTCTCATAAGCCTGCCGCCACTGGTATGCTGGTCCCAACAGCTGGAACGTAGAAAAAGAAACCCCGCTCGTCTCCATGATACCAATGGTACGAAGAATACGGTGGAACTTCTCTAGAAAACCCTGTGAATCCTCTGTAACTAGGCTTCTAAAAGTAAGAGGGTGGTACTTCTTGTACCTCTCGAGTCTGAGCTTCTCCTCCTCAGATGCTTCTGCCCTAACCTCGGGCAGAATTGGGACAACTAGCTTCACTGGTATAACCTATGGGACCTGGTCAACATGGACCCGTTGATCTTGGGTATGGGACACGGGAGTCTGCGCTCCTCCCCCGGCCTGAGATGTGTCTGGTACAAGTGGAATCAACCTCACCTAAGCTAGAGTACCAAACATGCTCAAGAACTATGCCATGTCTCCTGAAGTGCAGCGGTGGCAACATGCACCTCAGGTGCCTGCCCCCCAACTGAAGCTACTAGTGGCTCCTCTGTCGCAGCTCGGGCAGGTGCTCTAGCTTCACCTCGTGCCCCTCTTCGGCCTCTGCCCCGGCCCTGTCCTTTCGTGGCTCTAGCAGGGGGCGCAGGTGTGTGATCGTCGGATCCAGTGGTGCATGTCCTCACCATCTGTAAGAGAATAGAAAGACAAAGATTCAGAATTTTGAAGTCAATATATTCGCACGATAAGGAATCAAAGAAATGAAATTTCCTAACAGTTCCATAGCCTATTGAAGATAAGCACATACGTCTATGTACCGATCCGCGAGACTCTACTAAACCTTCTTATGACTCGTAACACCTATGAATATAGAGCTCTGATACCAATTTGTCACGACCCCAAACTCCCTCTGTATGATGTCGTGATAGCACCTAGTCTCTAAGACTAGGTAAGCCTAAGATGCATGAAGAATTGACTTAAATAACAATTAAACTTTCAGTTAAACCAACAACTATCATAAAAAGGACTCGATAATACAACTGAATATAACTCCCAAAATCTGGTGAGACCGAGTCACAAGCTCTACACGAGTATACTGAAACATCCATATACAACAGAATCTATAATATGAGAATGAAATAAAAACTAGGTAGAGGGTGACTCCGAGGCCAGCGAGCGCCGGCAGGTATACCTTGAAGTCTCCGGTCCAAGCTCGACTCACTGGTGCCTAGGCCGGTATGAAGTACCTGAATCTGCATAAAAATGTGCAGAAGTATAGTATGAGTACACCACAACAGTACTCAGTAAGTATCAAGCCTAACTTCGATAGAGTAGTGACGAGGTCAGGTCAAGACACCTACTAGAATAAATAAGAAAATTGAACAGGTATCGTACGATATGTGATAATGAAAATAATGGAAATGATACAATGAAGAAATATAATAAGAATAGCTACACTAAACTAAGGCAATTAAGACATCACGGAAGAAAACACACAATTAGAATGCCAAGAAGATAATGCAAACAAAACACAAGTGATGTAAATGAAAGATATCAATAAGAATCACTACCGAGGTACCTCCTCGCAGTCTCATTTAACAAATCAAATCTCAGTCTTTCCTTATATTACCGTGGGAGCCTAGTATTTAGTTTTGAAAATTATTTTTTCGAAATAACTTCCCGCGCTTTAGCCCATCTTATCACATCGTGTGGCTTCAAGTAGTTTTCCTACTAGCAACACGCATATCAAGCCCACCTTATCTCAGCGCATGTGTATCAACCCCAATCCTTATACCACTGCATGCGTATCAATAACACAATATATCACAAATCGCACCTCAAGTGCCCAAAATTACAACTTTCCAAAGAAGTCAACAACAATGATGTTTCCATAATAAATAGCCTATGGCTCAACCATAATATACACGAGTCTCAAAATAGCAACCGAAAGTGAATATCTAAACAAGAGTGGTATTTCAATAGTTTACAACTTTGCCTCAATGCGAATCACGGCCTTATTAACTTCAACACCATAATTCAACAATAAGATATTCCAAGAAATAACAACTTCAAGTAAGGTAACGCAACAGTTAAATAATTGACAAGAAAATGAGAGAACAATAACTTCAACTATGCACGTACAGATAAATAACAAGTTAGAGATAAGACAAGTAATTACAATGTCAAGTAAATCACGTAAGGATAGATTAATGATGATAAATATAGCATGTTATGACAATTCAATTAAAGGCATGAAAAGAATCTATGTAACTTTAACCTGCCAATTACCACATTTACCAAGTGTACCCACTCCTCACCTTGCGTACACAGCCTTCATATACCTCAATTAACATAAAATAACATCAATCTTAAGGGGTAATTTCCACAAACAAAGTTAGACAATACACTTACCTCAAAACACGCTAACTCAATCCACTAGTAAGCCTTTTCTATGGTTTTCCAACTCCGAATGGCTCGAATCTAGCCAAAATAATTTCATACCATAAATACAAACCATAGGAAACTATTCTGAATAATAAGGTTGCAATCTTTAAAGAGAATCAAAAAGTCAACTCAAAAAGTCAAACCGGGACTCGCGTCTCGGAACCCGACCAAACTTACAAAATCCGAACACACATTCGATAACGAGTCCAACCATACTAAAATTACTAATTCTGATCTCAAATTGACCTCTAAATCCCCAAAATATAGTCTATGAAGTTTTTACAATTTTTCTCAATTTCTTTAACTCACAATACTAATTAAATAATAAAAATAATGATGGATTCATGTATAATAACGAAATCCGGGATAGAATCGCTTACCCCGATCAATTCCTTAAAAATCTTCCTCGAAATTGCCACAAATTGAGCTCTCTAGGTCAAAAGATGAAGAATGAAATTAAACCCTCGAATTAACTATTTCTGCCGAGCGATTTTTGCTTCTGCGAGCCCTTAGCCGTATCTGCAGCTCCGCACCTACGGAATTTCCATCGCAAGTGCAGCCCTCACTTAGGCCCCAGAAATATCGCCCATGCGGAGCCCTAAATGCATCTACGCTTGCGCTTCTGTGGGAGTCCAACCGCTTCTGCGCGTTCGCTCCTGCGGATAACTGACCGCACCCTGCATCCCAGCTGACCAAACCAATCTTCATTTATGCGGATCACAGGCGCTTCTGCAGCCATAAGTGCGTAGGTGTGATTGCACCAGAACCTCAGCAGCTTCAGCATTCCATTAAGTCCAAAACTGATCTGATTTTAATCTGGTTCACACATAACGGACTTACTCGAGGCCTAAAATCACATCAAACAACATCGATTCTATGAATCTCAATTCAATTCAAACCTATTGAAACTATGAACATCCTACTTCCAAAACTAACGCCGATTCATACCAAAACAACTCCGATTGACCTCAAAGTTTGCAAAAAAGTCATAAATGACACAATGGACCTATTCCAACTTCCGGAATCAGAATCGACCTGATAATTATAAAGTTAATTTGCGGTCAAACTTATCAACTTCTAGACCTTCAACCTTCTAACTTTCGTCAATTCAAGCCAAAACGACCTACGGACCTCCAAATCAATATCTGAACACACTCCTAAGTCCAAAATCACCATACAAAGCTATCGGAACCGTCAAAACTCCATTCTGGAGTCGTCTACACAAAAGTCAAACTCCGGTCAACTGTTTCAACTTAAGTTTCCAACTTTGGGACTAAGCGTCCCATTTCACTCTGAAACTCACCCGGAACTAGAACAAAACACCCCGGAAAGTCACATAACTTCAATATAACATATAGGAGTCAATAAATAGGGGAACAGGACTAAATTACTCAAAATGACCGGTCGGGTCGTTACACTCGAGAACATTGTCTTAGAGTTCAAAAGAGGTAACGTGAGTAAAATAATTCTTTTCACATTATTTCACGTACTTATTTTACTCATGATACCTATTTTAAAACTTATAGTAGTATATTTTATTATTATTTCATTCATAATGCCTGTTTTAAAATTTAAAAGTCTATTTATCATTATTTCATTCATGATACCTATTAGTACCGTGAGTTGAAATAATCTTTTAACATTATTGAACTCATAAATATTTGCGTGGCCATAAATCATCTCATTAAGGATAAAAAGAGAAGTTTAAAGTTAAATTATTCCTAAAATTAGAAAACCGTCATTCTTTTTGGAATAGTAAAAACATATTGCCACATAAAGTGGAACAGAAAAGGTAATAAATTAAGCAACGGAAAAGGGCCAAATATATCCTTGTACTATCAGAAAAGATTTAAATATACCCTTCGTTATACTTTGAGTCCAAATATGCCCTTATCGTTATACTATTGATTCAGATATACCCCTTTTTCGTTAAGTTTGTCCAAAGTGGACATCCAATCCTACGTGGCACTAACATTTGATGAGGTAGATGTCATATAGCTTGCCACCTCAGTACCCCTAACCCATTTTACCCCTCCCTTCTATGTTTTTTCCACCACTATAATTTACTTCCCCTCCACCACTATTGCCATAATTACCGTTACCATGAAAAATATTGTATTTCAAATTTTAGTCTTTTATATATGGATTAGGGGCGCTGAGGTGGCATGTCATGTGGCATTCATCTCATCAAGTATCAGTGCCAAGTAGGATTGGATGTCCATCTTGGGCAAACTTAACAAAAGAGGGGTATATTTAAACCAATAGTATTACGGCAGAGATATATTTGGACCCAAAGTACAACAAAGGGTATATTTAAACCTTTTCTTATAGTACAGGGATATATTTGGCCCTTTGCCGATTAAGCAAAGAAATCATGGATAAATTCAGGCGACTTTTTCTTAAATTAAAGCTATCTATTCGTAGGAGATTGTATATCTGATTGATCAATTTCTTTGTCCCTCATTCTTCAAGACAATAGGACCTGCTCATTGATTTATTTATCCCATTTCTGAGTATGAACTTCTTCTTAAACACCATCTATTCAAACAAACATCTTTCCCTAGTTGTCTTAATGAAGCTAGTTCTTGAATGAGGTCGGGGATGAATCCAAAAACAATTTGTATTCTTACTACCTCCTATTTTTCTCGAAGGCTACTGTTGCGGAAGATCGTGGTTAACTAGCACAAAATCACATACAAAGGAAGTAGAGAAGAAAAATCAATACAACGATGTAACAAGGTTCGGCTAAGCCTAATCCTCGGAGCAGAAGCAGAGAGAGTTTTCTACTATGAATGAGAATAAAAGCACAATATAATCTATAGAATCTCCAATTACAACCCCTATATATAGATCTCAAATAGTCCCAAACCTATAAGAGAAAGATGTTCCAATTTGACAAATACAATAGGTTTTTATTTCCCAAATCTTTTAGGACAATGGATTTTCCTAAACCTATAAGGATTATGGGTTTCCTAAAAATATAAGGAAATAATTCAATCCAAAATTACAAATCTTCCCCTTGGCTTGAATTCTCTTTATCAACAGGAACAACGCCTCTCTACCTTGCCCCCAGCCCTCGCAAGGTCTCTATCCACTGTCTCATACATTAACCAAGTCTAGGCAACGCCTAAACTTGTTAAGAGACTCAATCTCTTCAGCCATAGCACTAATCCGTCGATTTGGTTATGTACTGGGAGTAACTTCGGGATAGCTATAACACTCAAATGCATCAACGGTCTCTACAACTATCATTTCAAATCCCACAAGATTCATATATCCAAGAAGATTCCCATAAACTATGTTTGCAAACCGTTGTGGTCGGTTGATCACTATTTTCTCTCTGCTTGTTGCAATTATATATGGTTGATGTTGCATAGGTACATTAATATTATCATGTTGATCAATATTTTGCACCTCATCTACTTCCCCTACTTTATAATTACACGGCTGAGCTAGTGGAAATTTATTTTTTAGCTCTATACGGTCACTAACTGTAACGATCTGGCCGATTGTTTTGAGTATTATGGCTTTGTTCCCCTATTTATTGCTTATTATGTATTCTTTTGTTATTACGTGACTTTTCGGGGTGGTTGGTTTGGTTACGAGGATGTTTCGAAATGAATTGGGACACTTAGTTCCAAAGTTGAAATCCTAAGTTGAAAGAGTTGATCGGATATTGATTTGGAGGTTTGTACATGATTTTGGCTTGAATTGACAAAATTTGGAAAACTTGAAGTTTAGAGAGTTGAGAAGTCTGACCGAGAGTTGTCTTTGTGGTTACCAGGCTCAGATTTTGGTTTCGAAAGTTGGAGTAGGTCCGTTGTATCATTTTTGACTGGTGTGCAAAATTTGAGGTCAATCGGAGTTGGTTGATAGGTTTCGGCATCGATTGTAGAAGTTGAAAAATCCATTAGTTTCATTAGGCTGGAATTGGGGTGTGGTTCGTGTTTATATTGTTGTTTGATGTGATTTGAGGCCTCGACTAAGTGCTTATGATGTTCTAGGATGGGTTTGTATGTTTGGATGGGGTACCGGGGGCCTCGGGAATGTTTTCGATTGAAAACAGATTGAATTTTGAACTTGTGGAAGTGCTGGTGTGATCAGGTCTGGTGCAACCGCACCTGCGAGAAATGGGCTCCAGGTGCGGAGCCGCAGAAGCGGCTAGGTGCACGCAGGTGAGGGAACTGAGAGGTCAGTGTCGGAGCGCAGGTGTGGAGGTGAATCCGCAGAAGCGGACGCACTCCTGCACTAAGGTGTTCCGCAGAAGCAGATTTTGACAGTAGGGTTGGGGATCACAGAAGCGATGGTGTGACCGCAGATGCGGTCACGCAGGTGCGAAGATGGGACCGCAGGTGCGCTAGGTTGGGGACTTAAGTGGGCTTCACATAAGCGAAGATTTCTCTGCAAAACCGGAATCGCAGGTGTGGCTCCTGACTCCACAGATACGAAATGTCTGGCATAATGTATAAAGTCGAGGATTACAGTAATTTCTTTATTTTTGGACCTTGGGAGCTCGGATTGAGGCGATATTTTAAAGGGTTTTCACTAGATTTAAAAAGAGGTAAGCAAATTTTAGTCGTTTTTATCTATTAATATTGAATACCCATTGAATGTTCCCCATAGAGGTGGTGTTGTTTAGGTGAAATTTGGAGAGTTTTGACCCATGTATTGGAGAGTAAGATTTAGGGATTTGAGTGGCGATTTGAGGTCGGAATTAGGTGATTTTGGTATGGTTGGACTCGTTATTGAATGTGTGTTCACATTTTATAAATCTTGTTAGATTCTAAGACGTGGGCCGGGGTTGAATTTTTTGATTGACTTTTTGACTTCGATTAAAGAACTTAGTTTTATCGTATGGAATTGATTCCTATGGCTTGTATTGATTATATTAAGTTATTTGTGGCCAAATTTGAGTCGTTCGGAGGATGATTCGTGAAGCAATGGCTTGTTGGAGTAGGGATTTGCGCGGTTTGAGATAAGTAATATTTCTAAACTTGATACTGAGGGTATGAATTCCCGAACTACGTATTATATGGTTGGTGTTGAGGTGACTCACATGCTAGATGGCGGGCGTGTGGGCGTGCACCATAGTAATTGTGACTCGGATGATTCCGTAGAGCTGTGTAGTTACCCAATATTGTTGTTATTTATGAAATCTCCATGTGTTAGAGAAATTGAGTTGGTATCCATGTTAGAAATTATGTTTAGGCTATACGCTTATTCTGTTGGGATCCACTGAGGTCATTTCAGTTGTTGAGTTATTTTCTTAAATTGCAATTACATTCACATTCATCATTTGCATATCAAATCTCAATCTTTGTTACCATTTATTGTTGCATCATGTATCATTATTTGGGCTGATTAGCATGAGATTTGTGAGCCCGAGAGACTGGATAGATTGATGACCGAGTGAGGCCGAGGGCCTGATTTGTGAGTGATAATTATGGGATCGGGATGCACACCGCAGCAGGCTTCATTGATTCATGATAGGATCAGGTTGCACGCCACATCATGCCAGGTTGGATTATATTAGCGTTTGGGCAGGATCCGCCCCTCCAGAGTCTGACATACCAGCAGTGAGCGCAGGTACCGATGAGTGCTAAGTGCTAGTGCTGGTGCGAGTGCTGAGTGAATGAGCGTGCTGAGTGAGGTTGAGTATTCCGGGAGTATGAGTATATGACTTTATCACTGTGTTGCATTACAGTTGACATGCATATTTGATATGTAGATATCGGGGTGTAACATACCTTATATTAGTCATACTTGCATATTTTATCTGTGTTGAGCTCAAAATATTAAAAACTTGAAAGCATGTCTACATTTCTGTACTGTCTACAAACTGATTATGAGATTTTCTTTGAGTTATTACTGTCATCTTCCTGTCATATTTGTACTGTTATTATCTGGATTTGGACTATACCTTTCTAAGCTCGTCATTGCTTTCAGCCCAAGGTTAGTCTTGTTACTTATTGAGTATATTGGGTCGGTTGTACTCATATTACACTCTGCACTTCGTGTGCAGATCCAAGTGAATCTGTACACGGCTGTTGCTAGACTTGGAGCTTCATCTACTTGGAGACTTTGAGGTAGCTGTTTTGGCATCCGCATACCTCGACTCTCCTTCTTTTCAGTTTATTTAGCAATATTCTATCTTTCTAGATAGTTGTATTAGAAGTTTGACTGTGTTGACATTTAGTAGCTCATGTATTCAATGATACCCTGATTTTGAAAATTTTGTATTCGAGTCGCAGTTATTCATATCAGTTATTTATGAGAGTTTTTACTGTTAAACTTGTTTTCATCATAATATCAAGTTAAAATGTGTAGTTACTAGTGGTTGTCGGCTTACCTAGTACTGTGATAGGCGTCATCACGACGTGTTGATATTTGGCGTGAAACTGACACCACGATCTATTTTTGCTATTGCCTTCTCCCTCTGACTGTCCAGTAAAGCACACCCATTGAATGTTACATCCCTACTGATAATTGGCCCTGGAGCCTTTTGATCTGTGCACCACAACTTATAACATTTCCTTCAGTTTCATACTCTAGAAATATGCACTTCTTTGCCCTCGTCTCAAGTTTTCCATCCCTCACATGAGCATAAGAAGGACAACCAAATATCCTTAAATTTGAATAATCAGCAGGCAAACCTAACCATACCTCAAAGAACGTTTTGAACTCAATAGATATGGATGGAGATCTATTGACCAAATAATAAGTTGTATTGATTACTTCAGCCCAATAATCCTTGCTAACACATGAGTGTGAACTCATGCTTCGTTCCCTATCAAAAAGTGTTTTGTTCATACATTTTGCAATACCATTCTATTGTAGTGTTCCGACACAAGTGTGGTGCCTTACTATGCCCTCTCTGCTGTAGAAATTATTGAACTCATAATTTCAAAATTCCAACCCATTATCAGTCCGAAGACACAACCATCGTCTTCCATTTAACAAATGTCGGAAATGCCTCATCTTTTGTTTTCAGAAAATACACCCACACCATCCTTAAGTAATCATCAATCAAAGTCATAAAATACCTGGCACCACTCTTTAAGGGAACTCTGTTTGGACCCCACAAGTCTGAATGTATATAATCTAACTTATCTCTTGTCTTGTGCTCAGCCTTCTTGCTGAACCTTACCCTTATCTGTTTACAAAACACGCAATGCTCACAAAAATTCAAAACTTGATTTTTGTACCCATCCAACAAATTCTTCTTAATCAACAAAGACAATCCCTTATCACTCATATGACCAAGTCGCAAATGCCACAACTGAGACTGATTCAGATCAATTTTCCCAGAAGCTACAACAACTTCCCCTTCAACTATACTGGCCTGAAGATAATACAATTTAGAATACAATTTACCCTTCATGAGTACCATGGAGCATTTACACACTTTAAGTGTTCCATCCTCGGAGTGAAACTTATACCCTTGATCATCCAAAGTCAAAAGAGAAATCAAATTTCTCTTTATCTGAGGAACATGCCAACACTCAATGTTTCTGATAATTCCATCGAACATTCTCAATATGATGTTACCAATTCCCTCTACTGGTAATGGATTATCATCTCCCATGTAGACAGTCCCACTCATCTGTTTGTAAGTTGCAAATCAATTCTTGTTTGAACACATATGTAAAGTAGCACCAGAATCAAGAAACCAGGAATTCTGCCCTATACTAGAACTCACGACATAGACTTCCCCTACATAATCACTATCATCAGAATTATTGCCAGTTTCGACAACATTTGCCGAGTTATCTATCTGTTTCCCTCTTGTCTCTTTCAGTACGGAACAATCTCTCTTGTAGTGACCTTGCTCCCCGCGCTCATAATAATTCTGCTTCCTTTCTCTAGACTTCGATCTAGCGGTTGACTTTTTCCATTTAAAGTTCTTTAGTTGTGTTCTTCCTCTACTCACAAGATCCTCACCCTCAATTCTGTTGTCTGGAAAGCTTTTTTTCAACTCTTTAGATTTTAATGCATTACTAACATCTTCGAGTAAAATATTGTTCCCATATAGCAGCGTATCAGCAAAAGTATCATAAGACGATGGTAAAGAACATAACACGATCAATGCTTGATCCTCACTCTCAATTTTGATATCCATGTTCTTCAGATCCATTATAACTGAATTAAACCGATCAATGTGAGTTTTGACAGGTGTACCTTCGTTCATACGGAAATTGCATAACCTCTTTTTTAGGTAGAGGCGGTTTGTCAGCAATTTCTTAGAATAAAGATCTTCCAACTTCTTCCATGCCATTGATGCAGAAGTTTCTTCAGCAATTTCCTAAAGAACGCGATCTGTAACACTCATGAAGTCGTACTCAAAGCCCTCTCCTTCAGGTCTGCCTTCTCTGCCTCTTTCATCTCTTCAAGAATCCTCATTAATTGCTTTCCATAACCCTTGTAACACCAGGGACGATTTCATCCTAATCTTTCATAGACTGAAACTAGAACCCCCATCAAATTTCTCTACTTCGTACTTTGTTGAAGATGATGAAGACATCTTAACCCTAGATTATATGTAGAAATCCGAACCTTGCTCTGATACCAATTGTTGCGGAAGACCGTGGGTAAAGTAGCACACAATCACACACAAGGCAAATAGAGAAGAAAAATCAATAAAAGAATTTAACGAGGTTCGGCTAAGCCTAATCCTCGGGGTAGAAGGAGAGAGCGTTCCACTATGAATGAGAAGAAAAGCACAATACAATCTATTAAATCCCCAACTACAACCCTTATATATAGATCCCAAATAGTCCCAAACCTATAAGAGAAAGGTTTTTCAATTTGACAAAGACAATAAGTTTTCCTTTCCCAAATTCTATTAGGACAATGGGTTTTCCTAAACCTAAAAGAATTATGAATTTCCTAAAAATACAAGAAAATAATTCAAGCCACAAATAACAGCTACCAAGTTCTCAAAACAAAGTACAACATCTCATAGTTCATCAAATATAATGTTGCTATCATGATTTGTTCTTTGTTTACTCCTTTAACCTAAATTATGGAATTCAACTTCAGTGATAGAATGAAAATAAGAAAACTTGTTATGAAAATTATTATTTATTCCATGCGAAATCTTGTAACTCGAAGACTATTGCTTTTTCCAAAAGAAAAAAGAAAGAAAAAACGAAGAAAAAAAGGTGACAAGTCCCAATCAAAATCAATTAAGACACAAGTTAGACAAATAGCCACGTAAAAGTTAACTAAAATTTTACAAATGTGTTAAGTAAGCAAAGGGGACGTATTCTTTTCAAGTGGAAAAGGATATATTCTACGTATGTGTCACTTTGAGAAAAATTCCTCTTCTCGGTAAATCCTCCTTTTCCCAAAAAATATATTGCGTGGCTTCTCCTCCTCGTGTTTGTTATACCCGTTTCCTTCTTATTTAACCAAAAGTTACGAATTTGCCAAGCCTTTTCATTTTTCTTCAAGCATTCCTTCTTCTTTTCCCCCTTTTAACTGCATTATCCACTTATTTTCTAATGAGTTCACATTTTGTGCATCGATAATATATAGATAATTTATACCATCATGTCAAAGTATCCTACAATAAAATGTAATTCTATGTTATAAGTCTAATAATTAACCTGAAAAATAAAGTAATAATTTGCTATAACTGGTTAAACTAAATTGAGAGGTTATTAATTTTTTACAATGTCAATATATATACATTCTCGAAGAAAAAGGGGGAAAAGCATAAAAAAGTTTACCAAGATAATAAAGCTAGTTTTGATGGAAATCTTGAACAAGCATGTTAAACAATCTTTCACCCACCACAAGTGTCCACAACTCCCCACCCACGCACCCCCACCGCCCA
>AWOL01S0020252.1:244606-303836 GCA_000715115.1 Nicotiana otophora
ACCCCCCACCCTACCAACTCACCTCCTCTCTTCTTTTCCACACCCTACTTATTAAAGAATCTCCCAGAGTTAGCATCTTTCCTTTGAGTTAGAATTAGTCATGGAAAGAACATTTATGGCTTGTCTTTCTTCATTTCACCAAAGGAAATGTATCTTTCATGTTACCAACGATGAAACTATGGCTCTTTTTGCTTCTTTAACCACTGAAATCAAGAATCTCCAGATATCACTAGGAAACAATTCTTTAACTCTTCAATGGTGTACAGAAGCCATGACTTTGCTACAGAAACTTCACTCTGAATTTCTGCTTATGATATTGGAGAAATTAAAGGTACCTTTTACTTGGAATAATGTGTTCAATAATATTATGAACTTGTACATGAATGAGAGTTTGAACATCATGGAGCTATGTAACATGTTGAAGTCATCAAGTTGTAAGATCAATATGTATCGTTTAAGAGTTGATACTACAATCAAGAATCTGAATAATTATCGGAGAGAAGCTTTTGCCAATATGCAATCAATACAAAAGGAGAACAAGAGAATTCATGGTGGAATTTATCAAGAAATGAATAGGGATTGTTCAAGTGATCTACTTTATGCAATTACAGTTGCAATGAGTTTATTATCTTTTATTCTTATAAGTGTTTTTTTGTATCCAACTAGTAAGGTGGAAGTTGATGATAAGAATTTATGTAACTCTCCTGGAATGAAGTCATTCAGGGACTCAGTTAATGGCCTTGTCACTGATTTTCACAGGAAATATTACAGGGGTGGAGAAAGGTGGATGATAGGTTTTCATGAGTATGAAGAAATGGAGAAGGCAATAATGCAAGCAAAAGCTAAGTTGAAAAGGGAACATGCAGAAGATAAAGAAGAGATAAAGAGAAATAAAGAAGTTATTCTGCAGAAATCTGCAGCATTAAAGGCTGGTTTGGAGAAGTTTGAGTCACAAGTAAATCAAGTTTTTGAACAAGTGCTAAAAGGAAGGAATAAGCTGCTCCACATCATCGATAAAGGCAATGGCATTTAGATAAGTCATACTCTAATTGTTGTGTATTTGTTCTTTTATCTTTTGTTGGGTTGATAAAAGATAATACGTTATTTGTTTCCTTTATAGACACTATCACTATTTGAGGAGTCAAATAACTTTTTTCAATAATTGTAAATATTTTTAATTATAAAAAGTTGTAGTTTGTACCTAATATCTTATATAGATTTTAAATATGTAAATTTTACTTGAAAAATGAAGAATCAATGTATGAATTAAGACCGAAAATTAGAACGGCTAACCTTTGTACTTCGAACCCAAACATTCTTTTTAAAATAGAGAAAGAGTAAACTATTATAAAAGAAAAGACTGATGACTTTGTCATCGATATATTGGTAATAAGTTGGGCTAATAAACCCTTATTTATCATTCACAAGTTTACTTATTCACCCATCATGATTTGTTTAGATAATCCTTTTAGGCTTATTAGTCGGCCAATCACAAGGGGCGAGTTTCTTTGCCCACAGTAAATGTTAATTCATCACAATAAGTCTGTTTTATAAATTGATTGAATATGAATAATAGTATCAATTCGTAAAAAGAAGAAAAGGAACTTAATAACTCACCCCATCGATTGACAAAAAGAATTAAAAACAATTAATTGGCACCCTGCTTCATAGAAAAAGAATACATATTGTATCAGGTGTTCCAACCCATGTAGATACAAGTGAAAAGGTATAGGATGCTTCACACTAGGAGTTGGTCAAGGCAATGAAATTAATAGAATGGAAGCTGTAATGCTGTTGGTGTGTTCTTTCCAGCAGAAAGATAAAGCCAGCAGATCCACCTTGCTTTGCTTTGAGTCAATTCAGTTGGACGTGTATCGCTTTCTCTAGAGAAAATTTTGGTAATGTACAACAGATACAATCAGAATGGCTATGGCACAATGACCTCTTTCCAGCAAGCAAGTACAATATAGCGATGCATATAACAAAAAATGAATCATCCACCAATACCAGAAGTTTTCTGTGTCTACTCTGTCCCACGTTGAGCGATATTCCTCTTCTCGTCTGATCTGTGACGGAACAACTTGGCTATCTTTCGCCTTTCACAATCCTACAAGGCACAAAAAAGTGTAAGACAAAAAGGAAGGTTGTCTATCACCAGTGCGCTTGGAAGCAAATTAAAGTTCTCACCTTGAACATGTTGAGATAAAAAGGTTTATCTGGGTTTGTTCTTCTCAATTTATAGTATGTATATGCAAAACTAAGCTGATCACGGGGAGTAAACCGCTCGACCTCGTTAAACCATAAACAAGAAAACAAGTTTGACATTGGCGTGTGAGCCCGCACAATAAAAGATCCTTCTGGTACATCTGTCAGAAACATGTAATGATGTTATGCCAATGATTACTCAAAGCCGAAAGGTATTGCACGAAATTAAATATGGAAGAGTAAACCATACTGCTGTGAAGAAGCTTGTTTGGATCAGATGCATTAAATCTTTGCAATCCATCAGCCTGGTAAAATGCAAATTGTTCATCTATGACAGTATGATTGTACTTGTTAAGCTTCTTGTTTTGCGCAACTTCTTCCCACACACAATGCCTGTCATAGTGATTAGAAATTGCATATTCATAACCTTTTCGCCACAGAAAGTACTCCAAGATGAGTAAGGGGTCAAGCTGCAGGCGAAGCTTGCTATCTAACCATATTGAATACCTGCATAATTTAATAAGCAATTCATAAGCTACTACATTATTCTCCCTTTTATCTCCTCTTTCTTCAGGGAGAGGGTCTTTAATAAGCAAGTCATACAAGCATTTCAAGTTTTTCATTAACGAACAGAAATTTATAAAGTTTGAGCAAACAATCACGTACAGAAATGGAGGGACCAAACCGAGGATAAAAAACCAGCAAGCAAGAGGCTTCCTTAAACAGTACATCAAAAATCCATCTCGCACTAACACAGAGTACAGTTGCCACTTGTGAGTTACATTACCACAGCGTTCACCTTTTGCTACTCCATTCACAGATGATACTGCATTTTATTACAGGTGATGCGGGTCTAAAACATAAGACAGTATATATGCAAGTCTCTACTACAGGTTGGACAAATTTGGAAGGGCAGAAAAGTGCGAAGGCCGAGAAATGATTTTGCAGTAAATCAGAAGAGCAATGTTTTCGTTATTAACATTTTCCACGTTATATCATTCCCAACTCCATCCATAGAAACAAGGAAAAGCAGGAATCCAGTCAAATTGTGAGGATCCTGAAAGTAGCTACCTAAGGCTTAAGAGCACTAATAAGTAATAGAAAATTAGTACCAAGAATCCACTGAAACTCATGGTTGTGACCTTGGCAGTCGCATAACTGACTTCTCTAAACATATTTTAACCTCCTGCAGACAGAGGAAGGGCAAGTAAAGCCGATCAACAGTACACCAAATTCCAATGCGATCTCTGCCTCTCTTTCAGTACCATCTCAGCATTCTCTACTTACGTAGTTTGCAGAATCTAGTACATTTGCACTTATCAATTGACTTCAGTCTAGTAGTCTATACAACATCTTTTAAATGGAGAAAACAACTTATTGCGTCACCACTTCAAAGTGGAAAAACTATTCAGGCTAAACCCGAAAGAGACATTACTGACTTGACGGTCGGCCCCTACCGAGACTAATGTTTTATTAATGTTACGTCCTCTTTAGCTCAAATAATACCCATTAAAAGAATCTTTCATCAATCCAAGATTAGGAAAAAGCACTCGCCAATTTTTTGACTAGCAAAAAGAAAAATTGTCAATGAAGCTGGTACTTCGATGCTATGGAAGAAGCATGAAGCAAATGCTGAGAAGGTACCAAACACCAAATGACCAAATGATGGCCTTTAAGTTATATTTTAAACTCAGTACAGACAATTAGAAGCTAGAAGCATTAAAGCCCGGATTTGTTTTTTCATTTTATCTTCTTCCTTTTACGATTTGATAAACCCCTGGTTGGAAGTGAAAATCGAGTGATTAACAAGCTATAGCAAGAAGAATATAAGCAGCAACATACCACAAAGAATATAAACAAGATGTAATTCCAGTTACCTGGCTGAAGTAAAGAGCCGATGAGACAATAACTTCGGTATCTTTCCCACTCTCCGCATATCAGAATAAGGAAGATTTTTTACCACTACGATCTTCCATAAACCTACAAATCCCATGCTGTCAGGCATCTTACCTTCAGCTGAAAGAGTTTGTAGAGTAACTTCATCCACAAACATAACGAAGCAAACATTTTTCTTTGATACACGGGAGACCTGGAAAAGGAATTTAAATTTAAAATAAAGATGTTATGCAATGCAGCTAACGATAAGTTCAGGTAAAATAATTTAAATCTCGTATACACAACTAAAAAAGCTACTGACAGAACATGAAACAGGTGAATCACAATAGAATTTCTTCCTATTTCATTTTTTCTTGTTGAGTAGGCCAACCACAATAGACTCTACATTCTATAAAATAGCTTCCTTTCCTAAATGCTTTATAAACCTAACCGGAAAAAAATAGAAGCAAAGCTTTTAAAACTGGTGCGGACAAACCAGTTCAACCGGTTTAACAAAGAAGTTGTCATGCCACTGGTCTTACATATCCATTTTTTTCACAATGAAAAAATTGGTCAAACCAAAAGAATTAGAAAACCTGTAGAGCCAAGACTGAACTAGCTGTGACTCTGAGCTTTTCATGTTCTTCCCTTCAGTTTTGAGTTTCATTCTTGAGCAAAAAGACTGATCCAAATCAAATACAAATGTAACATGGCTAGGAAATTACTCTATCTTGAAGGAGAATTAGAAAAAGAAAATAAGCCAGGAGAAAGCTGCTTACGGTGTGCTAAAGAATGCTGCAAGAGTATAAGACCTCAAGATTCTCAGCTCTATTGGTCAAATATTGCTTGAAAGCTAGTTTGGCAGCTGATGTTATTTGATTCTGATTTTCTCACAGTTACATATAAAGAGTTCAAGGATAGGGATGACGGAGATAGAATTCGGTGGGGGTGATGAAGTTGAAATGGGAAATGATTGAGTGAAAGAAAAGGGGGAGACAGAAAAAAGGACACAGTTTGATGGGTTCAGACGTTGTATTTCCACCTGGTGGAAAAACAGTATCTCTCTTCCATATCATCTTCCAGGACCAGGACCAGGACCAAGAAGCTTCCCACTGTCCTTACTGCTTTATCAACACTCCATAGCAATTCATTCTCTTTCTTAGGTTCTCAATCGTCAATATAGCTCTCTTTGTTGCCAAGAAGCGAAGAAGCATACCAGGTATCCAAACGGAATACAACAACAACAAAAAACCAGTATAATTCCACTAGTGGGGTCTGGGGAGGGTAGGTGTACGCAGACCTTACCCCTACCCTGGGGTAGAGAGGTTGTTTCCGATAGACCCTCGGCTCCCTCCCTCCAAGAACTCCCCACCTTGCTCTTGGGGTGACTCGAACTCACAACCTCTTGGTCGGAATAAGTGCGGAAAATTTGATCTTTTATGGTGCTACAAGTTAAACTAAGAACAAGTTATCTCTCCTTGCTCCCCATCTCCATGAGTGAGTCCCCACTAGTACATAATATGTTTTGCTCATAGTATTAACAAGCTGTAATTTGTCAATCTCCTAGTCCTGCAGATTTTTCTTAAAAACTCAACTTCCAATGAATTCACCACCACTCATGTTCCATCAAATCTGCTGTAAATTCATCTATCTCTGGCTCGAAATTTTGAATAAAAGGAAAGGAAAGCTAACACATTTTTTCCACCCCAACTGTGACCCCAAAACTAATCCTACTGCCATCTCCCACCTTAAATGTAGTGTAGCTGCTGAACTCTTCCTATCCCTTCATAACACTCCTCCATAGTTCGCACCCCAATTGAAAAGTGATAATTAGTCCTCCGTCACCCTTTCAGAATGACATACTATTCTGCTATCACCTCCTCAATACAGCCTACTAGTCCAGAAATATCTTAAATGATAGTTGCAAATAGTTGGTCTATGATTGCTACCGGTATAAGGGTGGTAAAAAACTTACAATTTTCTTATATGAGCATTAGTTTGGATTTTCCTTTTCAGATAAACTAAGAAAAGTAACACTGTATACAGGAAGTATACCAAAAGTAGAAATGCCTACTAAATAAAAAATTGACCGTATTGATTGGATTCTTATGTTCTTTTTATAAGTAATGAGAATTTTCTTGAAGTAGGATGGGCACTAAGCTAGTGCTGCAAAACATAATTACAAATTGTATAATCGTCGATTGTGTCTACCATGGCATCTATGTCCTGAACAAAAGCCGAATTGCACCAAAAAGCAAGCAAAGTAAAAGCTCTAAACTTAAGGCAATGAATGTTTTCTGCTATCCCTTACTGTCCAGACCATTTGATTGGATTCTTATATGTTTTCCTTAAACATTTTCTTTTTCTTTTTGATGCAGGGATACTGTGCCAAATCCCTTGCTAGTCAACTGCCAAAAATGGCTCTCTATCTCTTTTATTTGTAGAATAGGAATTAGGAGCTTCACTATGTTTTTTCTTCAAGCAGATGAACATCTTATGTAAGTACATCTCAATAGGGTGTATCCAAAGACTTTTAGGAGATTAAGCACTATTCCACTAGTAAATCTTCTCTTTATCCTGTCAGCTTCATATGCATGAAAACTTTTGGCCAGATTAACAAGTGTGTGCATGAGGTCCTCCTAGTAATCAACATGAAAATATGTTTGGTATACGTGTATCCTCCTAGTAATCAACATGAAAATATGTTTGGTATACGTGTGTACCCATATACACAGGCATAGTTTCATGAGTTAGTATCCTGGAAAACAACATGTTGAGAACTAAAATGAGTAAGAGTTAAAAAGGAAAAGGAATTTGTTCAATACCATTTTGCCCACTGGTATTCTCAAGCGATCTGAATTTCCAAAGATGCATGAAACTACAGCAATGTGGCAACTGCTAATGTATTTTGCATCATCTTCTGCCAAGTCAAAACCGGTACTTGGCGTTCCTTCAGGACCTCCAACGAAGCCACAGTTTATTTTCTGATTGCGTGCAAGAAAAGATTCTTCCCGTTCTTCCAGACTTTGATGCCCAGCAAATCTTGGTTCCCAGTTTGCAGTGTCAACAGGCCTATCCTCTGTTTCTGTATACTGCAATGAGAATCTTCCAAACTTTCGACCTTCCAAAGGTTCCACAATAAGAGCACTAGCATTCAAAATTTTCATCTCACAAGCTGTAAATGAAAAGCACGATTATTTAAGTCCAAGTGAAAGGGAGTGGGGAGCTAATGTCCAAGATTTAACTCAATTAACCAATTCTATTAAGTGCAAGAAATAAAGAAATTCCACATGTTCAATCCAGAAATCTGAAGAAGATGTTCCATAAAATGACAAAAACGGCTTGAATCCTCATTTGCTGCCTTGTTAAGATCCAAAATATATACAAAAGACCACTAATACACTGCAGAACAAACCACGATGGCTGTGACAGGCAAGGGTGAAATCACACATCTAGCTAGCAAATTCAGCAGGCTAGAAAATGCGTTTCCACAGTGAGATGGCTTAAATAAAAGATTTTTGAGCAATGTTGATCTACTTCTTTGATGAGATTTATCATAGAAAAATTCTACTCTAGTACCTAACTTCTTGATTATTATTCCAATAACTAACAAAAACTGAAGTGCTGATTACCTCCGTCTATCATTAGCAGCACAATACAATGCTTATCAAGATGCAAAGTAGCAGCTGTTTCTTTTTTCCTTTTCTTTTCCTCGACTGTACAGAACTAAATAATAGCAGCTACTATCCAATTAAAGAGATGAGAAGGATGAAAGCTTACTAAAGACAGCTGCAGCATCAAAAGGAATAGACTCAATAATAGTTCTAGCATCTAAAAAAGCTATTACTAAGTAACAGCAAATTCCCATAATAGAATATCCCAATGTCCCCAAGCACATTTCTCTTTGTCCATATTAAAATCAGTTCAAAATCAAGTTGACCCAAGGAATGCAACATTGAAGTGTGGCCTGAAGCCAAAATAATCATAAAATAAAGGCATAGGGCACCAATTAAAATAGGAGAGAATATTACCATGCTTCCTTGGCTTTCTTCTGGGTACTGGACGCTTTTCTGATGAAGACTTTTTAGGGTGATGAGAACTTGAAGAGGATTCCTTATTGGAAAAGTCCTTGGATGTTTTACCAGCCTCTTTGGCATGATTTTGATTTTTATTTCCAGCACCATGTGTATCTAACGAATGTCTCTCATTTATGTCCTGAGATTCGGCAGCAACAGTATGGTCCCAATCTTCATGTCCAACATCATCATATCCGTCTGTATGTGCATCTTCTAAGTCAATGCCATCATCATATCCATCATCAGCATCTATAGTCTCACTTTTCCTTCCCTTGTCAGCATCATCAGATTGCTGGTCTGTTAAATGATGTCCGCCTTGTGAGTGCCCAGCATTCTCCAAGGAAGCTTGATATTTGGCTTCATATTTTTTCAACTCATCACGTCCAGCTTCGTTGTATAAACCATTGCCACCATGATCCAATCCTTTTGAAAGAAACTTCTTATTGCTTCTCTTCCCATCTGGAGGACTTTGATTCTTATCCAAGTCACCATCAGTAACCCGCTCCAAGTCCTCCTCATTGTAATCATCATCCCTTCTCCTGTCATCCTTGTCCCAATAACGAGAATCCCGGCCATGAGTTACTGATCCATGTCCAAATTGGAGAACTTTCCCTTGTGTCCGTGTCACATTTGTAAGGAAATCTGAATCGTTTTCTACATCAACATCATCTTGAAAGTGATTATTATCCAATTCTGCAACAGCAAACATGGAAAATGTCTAAATACCGGAGGATATATTTCTATAATACAACTCAGTGAACATTTAGCCTAATAATCCAAAAATATAGAAAACAATTCCAGCTGGACACACCAGAACATCATATGAAAAATTTCCTTGTTCGCGCTGTTTCTTTAAATTGATATCCATAGTCAACCTCCTTTGAATTCTTGACTTTTAAAAGTTGATCGGAGCATCTAGTTTTACACTTATTATTGTCATTAATCCAAAATTTCTAAAAATGGATAAGAAAAGTACAAAGAGATACAAAATAATTCAGATAATGAGCCCAAATTCACAGATAATTCAAACTCTGCCTAAAAACTCAATTATACTTGGAACACAGGGTATTTGAACAAAGTGACTCGCTCAATTTGGAAGGCATCCCAGAAGCTAATTTATCTTGTGGACATGTTGGGCATTTAACTACCACATAATGTTGCTGCTCTCACATCATCTCTATAGTACTCGCCTTTCACTTCATTAGGTATATCTATATCGCAAAGCACTCGTGTAACACTCCTCAATGAACCATCCTATTCTAAATCTATGCATTAGATCTTCATCTATCATGTCATTCTTCCTAAAGGTTGAGCCTACATGCTAGTACTTAGGTACCACAATCGGTCTACTCTTACTTCACCTACATTTTTCTTGTGAGACTAAATTTGCAGTGCATATATTTTCCCTTACTTAACTTACCTAAAACCCATTACTCTCTAAAGTGCTTCTCCTAGGTCCAGCACTCATTTGGTTGACTCGTAATTTTTTAAATTTACACATTATCATCTACAAAGTAACACGTGGCATAAACCTAATAAGCCCATTGTTTGTTAATCAAGTGCGTACAATTACTTACCAAATCACCAACATTCTTTCATTATTCTGGTCGGTCGTGAACTTTCAACCTCATAACATGATATTCCATAACTCCGTATACTTAATGGTAGTCTAATCTAAGCAACTATATCCAATAAGCCTGATCTTCTTACTTCAGTTTAACTCAATTACAACTACCCAAAAACCAAACTACTTAGAAGTTTTGAAAAGGCCACATTTATAATCATTCCCACTCCCACATAAGTCATTAACCATCCAAATCTGGTAACAAATAAGATATGAAATATCACCCAACTAGTCAACTCTCAATTTCAGAATTAGGCTTTGCTGCAACATTTTACCAGCTTTTCTACCTTTTTTTTTGGTTGATCACTTCAACATTCAATGATTCCTGGTTCTGCAAAAATCCTCTGAAATTACTAATTTTCATTTTCCTTTTATTTTGTTATAAATTAAGAATATATTTACAATTACACACCACCAACCAGAAAAAACCAGTATCTTGGTAGTCAAATGCGCGAATATAAAAGCAAACAATACCTCTATTTTGAGAAGTGAAATAGAAGAAAGCAGAGACAGAAACAACAAAGGCGAGGAAGAGAATAACGATGATAGCACCAATCGAGATCTTGCGGGCAGTGGACTTCAGTCGACGGTGCTGATTTCGCGATTGCTGCTGCTTATTCGAACGAATCCCAATAGATACATGATGATCCGATGCGACGCCGTTTCGAACAACTCCACTGTTATTGCTAAAACCTAAACCACCACCTGATTGTCTGTACTGAGCCATTGGAGCATTGTGCACAAAGAGAAGCTTCGTATTACATAGAAGTGTGGGGAGTGATTGGGAATTATGGGGTTTTGTTAGGGACAGAATGTACAGAGGATTTTTTGGGGGCAGTGGAGATTTTGTCTCACCGGAATAGTGTGGAGTGTAGATGTAGGAGATGAGAGGGAGATCGAACTGATTTGTTTATTCGATATTGTTTTTTTTTATTTAGAAATTAGAACAGTGTGTTTTTCCAGAAAGCAAAATCAAAAAACACAAAACTCGTGTTTTCTTTTGCTGAAAAACGGTGGATTCCGCGCCGGGCAAAACTCACCTTTTCGGCACTTTTTAATTGAAAACGTTTTGGGCATAAATATTCTCCAAAATCCAAATGCCTACTTAGATTTTTTTCCAAAACGAAAGGGTCTAATTTTGGTCGTGTATTGTTCAGCATTGTACAGTTTATTCCTCTGCTACATTATTTATACTTTAACATATCAGTAAATTTATTCTCTGTTATATTTTGGTCATGTATTATACTTTTACATTTGTATGTTCTTGTCAGCTCTAACATGATATGAAAAAACTCTAAACCTACTTCTATACTATAAGTGAGGGTAACCAGGCAGCTCATGGTATAAAGGGTATTTTTAGAACTTTTCCTTGCTCAGCTGTATTGCACCGTCTGCTTCAGCGACTTGACCTTTTGTTGTGTTGACTGAAAAACCAGCATTATTTTCTCTAAATCCCATGGCATTCTTATACAGTTAATGGATCTGAATTGCGGTACTTTTTAAGGTCTCATTTTGCCCCTACTTTTCCACCTTTTTACGATAAATACACTTGCATATTTGTGTAAATCCAATGGATAATACAGTCTTCTTTCAATGCCTAAAAACATAGTATAATGTTGCTGATGTCACATGAAAGAGGTGACATGCTCACAAATTCACGTGTGTCCAACTTTATCTTTTGGCACACTTTCAAACGTTTTCTTCTTCGCCGTGAACTTTATATAAGTAGTACTTATACAAAAAAAAAAAAAGAACTCATTGTTTGTAAACTTGATCATTCTTTTCTTCATTGTAAATTAAATTTTTTCCAACTTTAGCATATTTGTTAGTAAAATCTTATAAATAAATAATAGTAGGTCCCATTTTTGCGTAAACAAAATAAGCTCATTTTGTAAATTAAAATTAAATCTTTTATTTTCATCATTATAAATTAAAATCGATCTAACTTTAGTATATTCAACTCTAAATTTTTACGAAAATAATAGTAAAAACAATTGGGTAAAGAATTTTGGCCAGAGTAATAGAGTCAATCTAAGGTAACAACTAAAAATAAGCACTATCCATTACTATAAAAAAAATGAATAAATAAAGAAACAACTATATAGTATTTTACTAAGCTTTTCAATTACTATAAAAAATAAGGGGTCCTAACTAATTGTGTTAATTATTATTATGATAGAAAAAGGATTCAACAAAGGATTATATACTATCACTATATTTTTCACTTACCACTAGAAGAAGAATAGGTTGCAAATAAATTCTATTAATTCACAAATGAAGAAATATAAATGCAACTGTATATGGCCATTCTTCTTTTCAATCAATGGGAATGAATATGTTTGTTAAATAACTTGTGTTCATTCTTAGTAGGACAATTGGAGAACCAAATAGCTAAAGTGAATTGTTCAATAAAACTTGTAAATTTATGTGATTGAGTCTTCGTTCTTGGAGAGTACATATCTTGTACCTGAAAGGGGATTGAATTGTTTTTATATTAGAATCATAATTCAGCTCTAAAATATGGGAATATGAAGCTTAATAAGAGTTTGACAAAAATCTCTAAATAAATTCCTTGCCTAAAGATGTCACCAAATCTTTTATGCTATGGATAAAAGAAATATTTATCTTGAAAATATATTAAAATTGCTCTAAATGAATTTTGTATTTAAGGTGGTAACAAATATTTTATGTTATAAAAAGGAATCTTTAGTACCAAGATTAGCACAATATGAACATCAAGCAAGCTCCTTTTAAAATTTATTTTTTCAGGTAATAGTTGGGACCAAAACAATTATAGTATATTTTTTTTCTTTTTCAATTATTTTAGCTGATTTAAGATTTAACTTTAGGATTCTTCGAAGATGAACTCTTAACAAAAAAAAAGATCGTATATGTATAATCCATATATATATATTATATGTATAATCATGTATCATTAGTATATAATTTATGTATACCAACTAAAGAAAATAATTAATGAATCCGACAGTTTATTTATATGAAGATCCCAAAAATTATAATTTAATATCTAATATATGCTTATTGGGCTCGTGCGTAACACGGGCTATCCTTTACTAGTATCTATATATTTCGAGAAAAAATATTTAATAAATAATTGAATTTACTTTTAACTTTTGATTATGATTTAAAAATTATCCAATTTGGAGCTTAGTTAGGAATTAAGGAAAAAAGAAAAGATGTTCTCCTAATAAGGAGTAATATTAGACCACGAGTTTCGCATAATAGAAGAACAAATTTGACCCTTTATACTCTTCAAAATTATAGTTTGGCTCTTTGAGTTTTTTTACTAGGATGAAATTCTTAAAAAATGACTTAACATTTAGATGATACTTTCTTCAAAAGACAAATTCAAATCCTATTTTTCTAAAAACTAGTCTCTCTACATGTGTGTTGCACGTGAACTCTATATCATTTTTTAAGAATATATATACTAAAAATAGTTAATGCATATATATTTGAAAATATTTAATTTAATTTAATTTAATTATAAATTATAAATTTAAATGTACCAAAAGCTAGCATTCTCATGTAATCTTAAGATCTTTTATGAATAAATTAAAGCCAATGAAACATATTTTTCGACTAACTCTATTTATATTGGTCTAGTCATTTGTGATATTTTTCATATCTTTCATCCATACTAATATCAATTGGCTTGGCATAATTGTCTTTTCAAGGTTGAATTCTCTTTTCTGCAATATTTTAAGCCTCACTATTCTTATTTTAATTTATATGTCATGCAAAAAAAATCAATTTCAACATATACACATATAAGTAATATTTATTTATACATGAGTATGTGTTAGAATCCAAATAATGTCATTGGTGGATATTAAAAAATGAATTGCATAATGAAAATTAGGTAATCTGTCACGACCCCAATTTTCCTCCGTAGGATGTCGTGATGGCACCTAGTCTCTACCACTAGGTAAGCCTAATATTCAATAATAGCTTGACAGAATAATTAACAGAAATACTAAAACAAGTCTAATAAACTCATAAAATCACCCGAAACAGAATTCAACAAATACTTTCCCCAAAACTGATAGAACTGAGTCATAAGCTCTACTGAGTAAGCTAAAATGTCTACTATATCACTGTCCGAATGAAAAATACAACAAGAATAAAGGTAAAGGAAGGTGACTCCGAGGCCAGCGGACGCCAAGCAAGCATACCTTGAAGTCTCTATAAGCAACTAACAGTCGATCACTAACGTCTTGCACGAGCAGACGTACCTGGATCTGCACAAAAAGATGTATATAAGCGTAGTATGAGTACACCACAATGGTACCCAATAAGTATCAAGCCTAACCTCGGTAGAATAGTGACGAGGCAAGATCAAGACACCTACTAGTATATAGATAAACAGTATGAAAATATAATAAGGATAAATAATGGAAGGTGGAGAAATAACTGATATGAAACAAGTTAATAGCATGAACAAATATCGAAATTGTAAGCATGGAAATAACAAAAAAAATCAATTAAAGAGAACCACAATGATCATATACGGACAATGACTTATAGAACAAGGAAGAACAAAACAACAAGAAGTGTTCCCACCAAAACTCTTTGCAACATGACATAAACCACAAGCATCACAACGAGGTATCACCTTGAGTACAATAAGAATCACAACCGAGGTATCGCCTCGTGTATATATCAAGAATCCCAACCGAGGTACCAACTCGTATTCACAATTCACAATCCAAATCACAATCTTTCCTTATACCGCCGCGTGAACATTACATTTAAATAGTTTTTGAAAATAATTTTTTCGAAATAGCTACACGCACTTTAGCCCACCTTATGATGTCGCGTGGCTTCACGTAATTCCCTTACAAGCAACACGCACCTAAGTCCCACATTATGTCGCCGCATGAACATTAACCCCTAGCCTTATACTGTCGCATGCGCGTCAATATCGCATCACAATAATAACTCGCACCACAAGTGCCCATATGTCACAACTTGCCAATAATCAACAATATCAATATTTTCACAATAATAGCCATGACTCCACCACAACGTGTGCAAGAATATCAATAATGACAATGAATGTAAATTCTCAACAAGAAAGATGTCTCAACAAATAACAACTTCGCCTTAACGTGATAATGACTTTTACAACTTCAACACTAATAACTCAACAATAAAAAAAGTAATATGTGACCACGACATTAAATAAGAATAACTACAATGAAAGAGATAGCGTGTAACAATGACTTCAGATAATGGTAATCAATAATGAAAGAGATAACATGTACAATGACTTCAAATAATGATATCAACGATGAAAGAGATAACATGTACAACGACTTCAAATAATGATATCAACAATGAAAGAGATAACATGTACAATGAAAGTAGCACAAATTTCAACTAAAGCATGAAAGGATCAAGTAGGAGGTAGAACAAGTGTTAAACAAGTCATTTAAGGCATGTAAGGATAGAATAAAGTAAGAATAGATTGACTATAAGAACTTAGAACATGATATGACAATTCAATTAAAGCATGGAAAGAGTCTAAGTAGTCTTAAAACTGGTCAATTACCACATACAAACAGTGTACCCACTCGTCACCTTGCATACACAGCTTTCACATTACACAATGACAGAATCGATCCCAAATCCTAAGGGGTAGTTTTCCCACACAAAGTTAGGCAAGATATTTACCTCAACTAGGCCAATTCAAGCTTCGAAAATATCTTTTCCCCTAAAATTCGCCTCCAACAGCTCAAATCTAAACCAAAATCGATTTAATATCATCGAACAATGCAAAGGAAATTAATTACAATAGATAAAGCGATGATCTTTATACTTTTCTCAAAAAGTCAATAAAGTTCAACCCGGGGCCCGCACGGTCAAAACCCGGGTCTAATGGTAGATTCCGACTGCCCATGACCCCACGAGTTTATATATGTGATTAGTTTCAAAATCCGAGTCCAAATCGACTCTCAAAGCTCAATTGCTTATTTCTCAAAAACTTGACAAGGTTTCACAATTTTTCACTTTGATTCATATGATTTTGATATTAAAATCGAAGATATATTTGATGGAATATGATTAGAAGTAGAGTAGAATCACTTACCCAAAGTTTGTAGATGAAAATTTCCTCTCCAAATCGCCTCCTACCGAGTCTACGGTTCTAACGTGAGAGAATGTGTTGAAAAATCCCTTCTCCCAGCCCTTTGTACCAGTTGCAGTTGTCACATTTGCAACATTCGCAATTGCGGACTAGGCTCGCATTTGTGATCCTTGTAGCCTAAATCATCATATCAATTGTGACAAAAGGCTTCGCAATTACGAAGCTAGAAACCTCGCGAAAGCAAACAAATGTTCGCAAATGCGAACCAAGCCAAAATCCTGCTGACTTCACAAATGCGAAGGGGAAGTCAGAATTGCGACATATATGCCCCCACTATCACCTTCACAATTGCGAGGCTGGTGCTCGCAATTGCAATAATTGGGCACCAGCAACACCAGCAATTCAATTTCAATTCAATCCATTCCGAAACTTGACCGAAACTCATTCGAGCCCTCGGGGCTCCAAACCAAATATCCACACAAGTTTAAAAACTCATACGAACTCGCTCGCTCGATCAAAATAAAAAAATAATATCTAAAACTACGAATGGAACACTAAAATGCATGAGTTTCAAAGTAAAGCTGAAGAATATCTAAAATTACAACTAAACGCCTGAATTCTATCAAACCAACTCCAAATGACATAAAATTTTGCAGACAAGTTCTAAATAGCATGACGGACCTATTCTAAGTCCCAAAATCAAATTCCAAGCTCGATAGCTAAAAGTCAACCTACAGTCAAACTTTTCAACTTCAAATTGCCAAATTTCGGCAAAACAATACAAATCAAACTACGGACTTCCGAAATCAATTTTGGGCATATGCCCTAGTCCAAAATCACGATACGAAGCTATAGAAGCCATCAAAATACCGTTCCGGAGTCATTTTCACAAAAGTCAAAGTTTGGTAAATATTTTCAACTTAGGCTTTTAAGCCAAGAATCAAAGGGTCCAAATCAACCCGAAAGCTTCCCAGAACAAAACTAACCAACCTCGCAAGTCATAAAATCATAAACACACATGTGTGAAGCATAAAAGGGGTAACATAGTGCAATTACACAAAACGACCAGTCGGGTCGTTATATTCTCCCCTTCTTAAAATAAACGTTCATCCTCGAACGTATATAAGGACATACCTGAAGTGATGAATAGATGAGGATAACGACTCTGCATGTCATGCTCGGTCTCTCGGGTCGCCTCCTCTAACAGATGACCCCTGCATTGAACCTTCCCTGAAGCAATGTTCTTTGATCTCAACTTCTGGACATGTCTATCCAAGATAACCATCGACTCTTCAATATAAGTCAAATCCTTATCCAATTGGACAGAGCTGAAGTCTAAAACATGAGACGGATCACCATAATACTTCCGAAGCATAGAAACATGGAACACCAGATGAACCATAGAAAAACTAGGTGGCAATGGAAGCTTGTAGACCACCTCACCAATCCTCTCAAGGATCTCAAAAGGTCTGATATACCTTAGGCTCAACTTGCCCTTCTTCCCGAACCTCATCACACACTTCATGGGTGAAACCCAGAGCAAGACTCGCTCTCCAACCATGAATGCAACATCGCGAATCTTTCGATCCTCATAACTCTTCTGTCTATATTGGGTTGTACGAAGCCGATCATGGATCAATTTGACCTTCTCCAGGCATCTCAAACCAAATCTGTGCCTAATAATTTAGACTCTCCCGGCTCAAACCAACCAACTGGAGAATGACACCGTCTCCCATATAGGGCCTTATAAGGAGCCATCTGAATACTCGATTGGTAACTGTTGTTGTAGGCAAGCTTCGCAAGCGGCAAGAACCGATCCCAAGAACTCCCAAAATCCATAACACAGGAATGAAGCATATCCTCCAATATCTGAATGGTGCGCTCAGATTGTCCGTCCCTATGGGGGTGAAATGTTGTACTCAATTCAACCCATGTGACTAACTCACGTTGTATAACTCTCCAAAAATGCGATGTAAACTACGTACCCCGGTCAAAGATGATGGATATCGGCACGCCATGAAGTCGGACAATCTCGCAGGTATAGATCTAAGCCAGCTGCTCTAAAGAGTAGGTAGTCACTACGGGAATGAAATGAGCTGACTTGGTCAACCTATCCACAATCACCTGTACCGCGTCAAATTTCTTCTGAGTCTGTGGCAACCCAACAACGAAATTCATGGTAACACGCTCCTATTTCCACTCAGGAATCTCAAGTCTCTGAAGCAAAACCGCCCGACTACTGATGCTCATACTTCACCTGCTAAAACATTTAGGCACCGAGCTATATACCCCACTATGTCTTTCTTTATTCTCCTTCACCAATAGTGTTGCCTAAAATCCTGATACATCTTAGCGGCACCCAAATGAATGGAGTACCGTGAACTGTGGGCCTCCTCAAGAATCAACTCACGCAACCTATCTACATTGGGCACGCATAATCGGCCCTGCATCCACAACACGCTATCATCTCTAATAGAAACCTCTTTGGCATTGCCATGCTGAACCGTGTACCTAAGGACAAGCAAATGAGGATTGTGATACTGACGCTCTCTGATACGATCATATAGAGAAGACTGAGAAACCACGCAAGAACTTAACTGGGCTCCGAAATATCCAATCTAACAAACTGGTTGGCCAAGGCCTGAACATCCATGGCTAGTGGCCTCTCTGCTGCCGGTTGATATGCTAAACTACCCAAACTCTCTGCCTTTCGACTCAAGGAATCTGCCACCACATTGGCCTTCTCGGGATGATATAGAATAGTGATATCATAGTCCTTAAGTAACTCGAACCATTTCTGATGATGCAAGTTAAGATCTTTCTATTTGAACAGATGTTGTAGACTCCGGTGATCGGTAAGGACCTCACAAGGGACATCGTAAAAATTGTGTCGCCAAATCTTTAATGCATGAACAATGGTTGTCAATTCTAAGTCGTGGATCGGATAATTCTTCTCATGGGTCTTCAACTGCCGAGACGCGTAGGTAATAACCCTACCTTTTTACATTAACATCGTGCCAAGACCAACACGTGATACATCATAGTACACAGTGTAAGACCCCAAACCTGTAGGCAACACCAACACTGGGGCTGTAGTAAAAGTAGTCTTGAGATTTTGAAAGCTTGACTCATACTCCTCGGACCATCTGAAAGGAGCACCCTTCTGGGTCAATCTGGTCATAAGTGCAGTAATAGATGAGAAACCTTCTACGAAATGACGATAATACCCAGTCAAACCAAGGAAATTCCGAATCTCAGTAGTTGAGGACGGTCTGGTCCAACTCTACACTGCTTCAATCTTCTTCGAATCTACCTTCATCCCCTCACTCGATACCACATGACCCAAAAACACCACTGAATCAAGCTAGAATTCACACTTTGAGAATTTTGCATATAACTTTTTCTCTCTCAAGGTCTGAAGCACGATCATCTGGTGTTGCTCATGATCTTCCCAGCTGCGGGAGTACACCAAGATATCGTCAATAAACACAATGACGAATGAATCAATATATGGCTGGAATACACTTCATCAGGTGCATAAATGTTGTTGGAGAATTAGTCAGCCCAAATGACATCACAAGGAACTCGTAGTGACCATACCGAGTCCTAAAGGCAATCTTCGGGATATCCAGATCCCGAATCTTTAGCTGATGGTAACCAGACCGCAAATAAATCTTTGAGAACACTATGGCACCCTGTAGTTGATCAAATAAGTCATCAATGCGCGGCAATGGATACATGTTCTTCACTATAACCATGTTCAACTCCCGATAATCAATACACATGTGCATAGAACCATCCTTCTTCTTCACAAACAAGACAGGAGCACCCCATGACAACACACTAGGCCGAATGAAACCCTTATCAAGCAACTCTTGCAACTTATCCTTTAACTCCTTCAACTCTGCTAGGGCCATACGATATGGTGAAATAGAAATGGGTTGAGTGCCCAACAACAAGTCAATATCAAAATCGATATCCCTATCGGGCGGCATGCCCGGAAGATCCACTGGAAATACATCTAAGAAGTCTCTCACTATTGGAACTAACTCAATGGTAAGAGTATCAGCACTGACATCTCTCACAAAGGCTAGATAAGTATCACACTCCTTCTCAACCATCTGGTGAGCCTTTAGAAATGACATAACCCTGCTAGGAACATAATCCAATGCTCCTCTCCACTTTAACCGTGGCAAACCTAACATAGCTAACGTCACAGTCTTGGCTAACAATATAGAATAGAATGATAGGGCGACAACCAATCCATGCCCAAGATAACATCAAAGTCTACCATACTAAGTAACAACAGATCAACTCTAGTCTCAAAACCACCAATAACAACTAAACACGACCGATACATATGGTCCACAGTAATAGAATCTCCCACAGGCGTGGACACATAAATAGGAGAACTCAAAGAATCACGAGATATATTCAAATATGGGCAAAGTAAGATGACACATATGAATAAGTGGATCCCGGATCAAATAAGACTGATGCATCTCTATGAAAAACCTGAACCATACCTGTAATGACTGCGTCTTAAGCGACTGCTTTTGTCCAATCCCAAAAAGCATAGAATCTTGCCTCGCCTCCCCCTCTAGGGCTACCTCTACCCGCCCATCTCCCACCCCTAGCTAGATTGCGGGTGGAGCGGCAACTGGGGAAACAATCATGGCCTGAGAAGTCTATGGACTTGACTGAATCTATGGAGCTTGAGTAATCTGTAGAGGTGCACCCCTCCTGAGTTTGAGGCAGTCTTTAACCATATGGAGGATATCACCACACTCAAAGAAAGCTCTCGGTGGGCATGGTTGTTGGGACTGGCTCGAGCCTGGTCGGCTGCACTGATCGCCGAAGGTACCCCGTGCAGGAGGCACACTAGAAAGTGGCTGAGCAAAGTGTGCAACCTGAGACCTCAGAATAACCGGAGCACCACTAGAAGCTGGAAGTGCTGAGTGAACTGGACGGCTCACATATCTCTTGACATGACAGGTTATAGCTGCAGCGTGACAACCCCTAAATCCTCCAGTACCTCGAGTTCTCTTGGCCTCCCCGTCCTCTCTCTCACGGCCTCGCATACCCTCCAACCTCAGTGCAATCTCTACCACCTACTGATATAGGGTATCTATATCCAACTCTCAAGCCATACTGAATCTAATACCATAGTTGAGTCCCTCGATAAATCGACGGACTAGCTCTCTAACTGTAGAAACCAAGGCAGGTGCATGTCTGGACAAATCATTGAATCGAACAACATACTCTAACATTGTCATAGTACCCTGGCGCAGCTGCTCGAACTCCACGTGCCATGCATCCCTAAGGGTTTGAGGAACAAAATCTCTCAAGAACAACTCTGAAAATCAAGTCCATGTAAGTGAAGCTGCATCGACTGGGCTACCCTCCTCGTAAACCCGCCACCACTGATATGTTGCTCCTGACAGCTGGAAAGTAGTAAGCAACTCTGCTCGCCTCTATAATATCCATGGTACGAATAATACGGTGGCACTCCTGTAGAAAACCATGTGCATCCTCTAACTCCAAACCACTTAAAGTAGGAGGATGATACTTCTTGGACCTCTCAAGTCTAAGATGCTTCTCCTCAGATGTTGCTGCCCTAACCTCGGGCTGAACCGGAACAATAGTTTGTACTAGTATAACCTCTAGGACCTGATCAACATGGACCCGCTGCTCTGGGGTATGGGCCGCAGGTGTCTGAGCTCCTCCCCCAGCTTGAGATATGGCTGGTGCAAGTGGAATCAACCCCGCCTGAGCTAGAGTACCAAACATGCTCAAGAACTATGCGAGGGTCTCCTGAAGTGCAGGGGTGGCAAAAGGCGCCTCGGTTGCCTGCCCCAAACTGGAGCTACTAGTGGCTCTTCTGATGCAGCTCGGGCAGGTGCTCTGGCTGCACCACGTGCCCCTCCCTGGTCTTTGCCCTGGTCCCGGCCTCTCGTGGCTCTAGCAGGGGGCGTGGGTGTCTGATCGTCAGATCCAGCAGTGTGTGTCCTCACCATCTGTGAGAGAATAGATAGTCAAAGATTCAGTTTTCAAAGTCAACCAATTCGCACGATAAGGAATCAAAGGAGTGAAATTTCCTAATAGTTCTGTAACCTCTCGAAGATAAGTACAAACGTCTCCGTACCGATCCGCAAGACTCTACTAAACCTACTTATGACTCGTAACACCTATGAACCTAAATCTCTGATACCAACTTGTCACGACCCCAATTTCCCTCTATATGATGTCATGATGGAACCTAGGCTCTACGACTAGGTAAGCCTAACATTCAATAATATCTTGACAAAAATAATTAACAAAAATACTAAAATAAGTCTAATAAACTCATAAAATCTCCTGAAACAGAATTCAACAAACACTTTCCCCCAAAACTGGTGGAATTAAGTCATAATCTCTAGTGAGTAAGCTAAAATGTCTACTACATCATTGTTTGAAAGAAAAATGCAACATGAGTAAAGGTATAGGAATGTGACTCCGAGGCCTACGTACGTCGAGAAGGCATACCTTGAAGTCTCCGTAAGCAGCTAGTCGATCACTAACGTCCGGCACGAGTAGACGTACCTGAATCTAAACAAAAATATGTGTAGAAGCATAGTATGAGTAGACCACAACGGTACCCAGTAAGTATCAAGACTAACCTCGGTAGAATAGTAACGAGGCAAGGTCAAGACACCTACTAGGATATAAATAAAGAGTATGAAAATATAATAAGGATAAATAATGGAAGGCGGAGAAATAACTAATACGAAACAAGTTAATAGCATGAACTAATATTGGAATTGTAAGCATGGAAATAACATAAAGAAATCAATTAAATAGAACCACAATTATCATATACACACAATGACTGATAGAACAAGGAAGAACAAAACAACAAGAAGTGTTCCTACCAAAACTCTTTGCAACATGAGATAAACAACAAGAATCACAATGAGGTACCGCCTCGTGTATAATAAGAATCACAACCGAGGTACCGCCTCGTGTATATATCGAGGTATATATCAAGAATCACAACCGAGGTACCGCCTCGTGTATATATCAAGAATCACAACTGAGGTACCGCCTCATATTCATAATTCATAATCTCAATCACAATCTTTTCTTATACTGCCACGTGAGCCTTACATTTAAATAGTTTTTGAAAACAGTTTTTTCGAAATAGCTACTCGCACTTTAGCCCACCTTATGACGCCGCGTGGCTTCACGTAATTCCCTTACATGTAACATGCACCTAAGTCCCACCTTATGCCGCCGCATACATATTAACCCCTTGCTTGATACCACCGCATGCACGTCAATTGTCACGACCCAAATGGATGGGATGCGACGAGCACCCGGTACCTTACTCAGCCAATTACCAACATAATGATTATCCAGAATCTCACTTAATAATTATCCACAAACTTATAATTTAATATCATAATTATCCCCCACAATTAATCAATTATCCACATAATTAAGAATTATCTCAGATTACTTAAAATACTACTCACTTTTAACACACTTTATATACCTTACTATTATGGTCATGTGGTACCTTGTATGGCACTAGTCCATAAATACAGGGTATTATAGCTTAGACCGTATTTTATCCCAAAATGTCAAACTTCGACGAAACTCATTTTCTTCGATTCGCTCACCCTCTCACCTTCACGAATTTACTTATCACTTGTGTGAAATAGCACAATACTTATAATCTCAAAATAATCTCATTCCGAACTTAAGTCAATTAACTTATGACGAAACTTTAACGTACGAAAATGTGGGATGCAACATCGCATTTGCGAAAACATGGGGTGTAACATCATTCCCCCCTTTGGAACATTCGTCCTCGAATGTTGACTGATGCACTAATCATAATCATAACCTATAGCCCTTGCGAATACTTTAGTACTCTACTTGCCATCTAGGCAACTGTTCTATGAATAAATCCAAAGGCCAGGGCATTTCCCCCTTTAGGTCTCTTTCTCACACTACGACTTGTGGTCGGAAATTTTCCAATCTCGTAACTGTTGCTACCTTCTATCATGCAGTATGTACGACTTTATCCTTGTATGTGCGCCTATGCGACTCTTCTCTCATTTTTCATCCAGCTTTTAGCTAATCTCTAAGCCCCACTTTGTGAACATATACAGAATTATAACAAGTTGTACCTCTGAGCGTGTATGGCTTTACTACACCTAAATAGGTCATACTATACCATAACTCTTACTTCGGTTTAATGTTACTAAGGTCTACTGCCAAACTCCAGGTTACTCTCATTGCTTATCCCATATGTATAAATCTAAGTCCTTTAATTCTTCCTCATTATTGTTCATCTTAAGAATGACGGCCTAATCTCATCTCATGCTTTGTAACTTTTATCCATCCATTGTTGATTCACCTCAATGTTGATCTATAATTTACCACTGATAACTTGGAACTTCTAACGTAATCACTAGGGCTCATGTTGCATCAAGGAACATTTGAAGTGATTTTCCGATCCACCTGCGGGCGATACCATACTTCCATAACCGTATTTCATAACATCTCAATGTGATTTACCTTACGTGGGTGTTTTAATCACGTGTCGTCCGTGAAATCCCCCTTTGTTTTATTCAAATCAGTACTCAATCAAAGGCTCGAACGTCATCCTTTATCTATCACAATTACACCCTTATTCTATTAATAGGTCAGCATTCCATCTCTTCTAAATGTTATTAGTCTTAGACTCATTTGAGTTCATTCAGGCTATACTGAGCTTTATATAACTTAGAGAAACCATCAGCTCTCTTGTTTTCATGGGCTTAATCGCGAGGACTTATCCATTCTCGTCACCTTCTCACTCGCCCTTTCTTATCCTTACTCATGTCTTCCTAAAACCTTATCACTTTACCATACTTTAGCTTGCGACCTACATATATCTATTTATACTACTCGCAACCTTCCTTCAACTTGCTTGCATCATAGATTTCCTTGTGTCATCCTGGAACATCAAGCGAGATATCACATCATCTCTAACTCTTCTTTACTCTCTTAATTAGACTTCTCGATACTTAGAAACCATAGGCTAGAAAATATGCCACGGACGATGCCGCTATTATTCTTGGATACTGAATCTCAGTGCTTCTAGACTTCTATCTGAAGTATGGACTATTCACAACTTTCTGCATTTGAGTATATCGTACGTTGTTCCCCTTTACCTTACTTACCTTAAAATCTCGCATCACATCTTTTATCCCTTTCATGACCTCCCTTCTACATAAGTATTATTCACAACCACATTTTGAAGCTCTATTATAATACTTGCACCTCTGTTACATACACAATCCGGTAGGAGCTTCATACTGACTTCTTATGAGGCCGGTACTCTTCTAACTGGTTGTATTGTAGAGCCGTTATAGAATATGGTTGTTGTACTATCTCTCTTGTACCTCTGATATTAAGAGTGATCCTGCAATGTTCTCAATCACGATTTCTATAATATTTTGGGTCCAATAATCAGACTCCTGGTTTACTTCGTTAATGTAACTTTTTAGTTTCCTCTTCCTTATGATCAACCTTCATGTAAGCTTAAACTATCTTCCGATCTGCGGCTCCTGGTATTAGTCATTACTTTAGCCTTTCATGGGCGCTATGGAATATCCATGATACAATCTTCTAACAATTCAATCCTTTGTCTATGACCTGGACTCAATTCTTTCTTTTAACTTATATCAGAGTCTTCTACAACCACTTTTGTCAATATATATGCTGCATGGATAATACTCCGAAATCTTAAGTGCGTCCATAATGTAACTAACTCTGGATCATTGATCGAATAATTCCTTTCGTTCATTCTCAACTTCCTTTAAATGTAAGTAATTATTTTTCCTAATCGTTTTGCCATTTGTTGCACGAATACTTGTCTTACCTTAGTGTCCACACATATTGGAATTCCATACAACCCATATGATCTTGAATATCACCTTTTGATTTTTTTTCTTCTTCCCGTTCATTAGCCACGATAGCTACCATTTTCTTATGGAGTGCATACATTGTTGTTGTGAGACTGTTGTTACAAGACCATTTCCTCTTTAGGTCATTGTGCTTAGGTTGAAGCCTTCTTCCTTATTTCCTCAGCTAGTCTTTCGTTGTAGTACTTAGGGAAGACCTTCTGACTTTTGTAAAGCTGCGAGCTTATTACAACGTATACTCGACGAATTTTTGATGTCCTTCCTCGCCTATAACTATCATTTCCCCTCCACGCCCTTGTGTTTGTAAGGTTGCTTCTGAACTGATATTTTGACTTTCTTCCAGTGGCACTCTCTTTTATTTTCGTAAAATTTATACGGTACCTTTAACTATCCCAACTCCTATATGAATATTTCTCACGGGTCATGATGTCATATCTGCGAGACCGAATCCCCCATGTTGGGGTTCACTATGTTTATCCTGCATGATCTATTGATTTGTCTGTATCCTCTTGTCTAGCCATAACTAGGATTTTCCCGAATCAACTACTAACTACTCGTTCACCCATTCTCATATCAATATTCCGTGTAATCTTTCTTGGGTCATTTCCTTTATCTTAACTTACGTCTTGCACTTGCTCCTTATCTATCAATAACATCCCGGGCCGGAACCATTACTTCATCTCCTTGACGTCGTGTTTGTATAATATTTTGGAATCGTAACATATCTGTAGGATTTGAATAAGTACAATCTCATCCCCTTTTCATTTTTATCGCATTCTTCCTTTACCATTCCATAGTTACTAGAACCGCTTAATTCTGACTTAATCCCACATCACTTCATATTCCCCCTTTAGGGGAGTACTAAGATTTATTGCTATGACGATCTACATTTAGATGTTTTACCGCTTCATCTTTGGCGTGTTTTCACATCATCGATGACCCTTACTTGCCTTGCGGAAATCCTTCTGTACCAAGGATAACAAAATTCCTTACTCATGAGGGTGACACCTAGTATAACTGGCACACATAGTCCCTTAAGATTAACTTTGCTCACACTGCTTGCTTTAGGGAAGCGTCTTCCTGAATGACCTTTAAAGGTTATTCTTCTGTCGTCCATTCTATTATCGTCAGAACGCAATCTGAAATTCTCATGATGATGACTATTATCACGTTACTTAGTTCCTAATTCATGTTTAGCTTACCCTGTTCACCAGCCCATACTGATTTGTATTACTCTGGGGTCTAAATTTTCCTTCTGGTAATCACGTTAGAGTTACGAACTCATTTCTCTAAATGAGGGTATGACTTTATGGACTATACTCATTTGTTGTCTCAAGGCCTGACACCTCTCGTCTTTTCCTTCACTTGACTATAGACTCTGTAACAGTGTCATTTTTTTTATCTACCGTTGTCATCCATGTATCACATCTTACTCATAATGCTTCATTAAGTTTCTTCTTATTTCCCTGCTAATATTTCTGTCTATCACTTTATTCTGAAAACTTCAACAAAACATTCTTTTGCGTTTAGCTCCCCTTGCTCCATCTACTGGCTCTTCGGTTTGCCTAACATTCTTTCTCTACTAGGGACGGGAGCCACACTAAGGTAATATTTATCCCTTCCAGGATTCCAGTGCCTATCTTTGTATTTTTATGAACATTCTAGTATTCATATCTAGTTATACTATTCTAGAGTCACCATCTGGGTGTCTCACAAGGAGATCTATTAGCACATTTACAATATCCTTCGGAAATATCAACTAATGCAGACAATCGTCCACCATTGTGGGTTACTCTAACTCTAGCCGGATCCTGATATCCCGTCCTTCTCTTAAACCATATATGTTAGCTCTCGTAGGGCATAACTGAGATGGGTGTGGCCGATTGTACATACATCTGTTATTGTTGAAGGTAACTCAAAAGGCTTATATTGCTCTGCCTGAATTGTAAATACTGATAATCTTCATTAACTGGGCGCCTCGTACCTTTCTTCACCTTGTTTCTTTTAGTTGTTGAAACTTGTATCTACCTTCTGATTCTCTCATTGCTTTTTACCATAAGAGTGGATAGATATTCATGCCTTAAGGCTCCTTATCAAGAGAAGCTTATACGACTTAGTACACACATGATCTGCTGAAGACCTTACATTTACTCATCATAAGCATCATGCAAAATCGAGTTCCTCTGACTCAACTCTTCCACCGACACATGCAACCGTTTACTAATTGTCTTTTGGTTGTAGGTATCGTTGTATTACGAATAAGATAGAGTTTAGAAAATTGAGTTCTTATAACTGAGCTCTACCACACGATCTAGAGTAAGAAGAAAGAGTGACAATACTAAATGCCCTGTAGCCTCCTGCTTATAAGTGTGGTGCACAACACACCCATAAACAAGTCTCTACTTGACACGACTTTTAGACTCCTTAGGACAGAACTGCTCTAATACCACTTTTGTCACGACCCAAGCCGATGGGCCACGACGGGCACCCGGTACCTTACTCAACCGAGTACCAACGTAACATATCTTTTTGTATCATACTATTATAGGTAAATGAGATGGAAAGGCTAGCGTGAGATAAGTAGAATAAAACATGAGGAACTACTCAACATTGGACGACCCAACATGTAATACAAACTTATACATATGACATACAGACCTATAAGACCAAAATGATCACTCGTACACTGAACATAGGCCGACAAGGCCATACAATCTTTCACATAAATGACATATGTCTACAAGCCTCTAAGAGTATATAAATACCATAAAGGTCGGGACATGCCATACTAATCAATACACGACCAAATCATACTGACCAAATAAGCAACTCCGGAGCAAATGGAGTACACCAACATCTTTTGCTGAGCTGATAGCCTACTAGGAGGACTCTCAACCTGTCTATCGGGACATGCGGGCATGAAACGCAGCATCCCCAGGCAAAAGGGACGTCAGTACCAATAATGTACCGAGTATGTAAGGAATGAAAATCAGTAAATAAAAGACATAGAGAAACATGGAGTAAAATACTCAACATGTAAGTCTGAATAGCTCTATGAATCATTTCATATTTATAATGTCATGCATATACGTATAAATATCATACCATGCATAGGTATATGAGTTCATAACATCATCAAGCCTCTGAGGGCATCCCATCATATCATATCGGCCACTGTGGGCAAATCATCAACGTATATCAACTGATCAGTTGGTGATGCATATATAACGCCGTAACCTTTTCAAATATCCCATATACATATAATATACGCGTATATAACTCCATCTGGTCATGGGTCAATGTACATGTATTAAATGCATGAAATGCATAAGAAGTGCGTTAATAAGATTTCTCAGAATGTCACAAGATCAATATGCTTTTAATTAATATCAGGAAATAAACTTTATCAACTTATGTATTTTCTGAGACCCATGAACAGGTGATAGAATAATAGGACACATGGAAAATCAAGAACATAGGCACTTCTAGTACTTCTATGAATCTAGTCATTTATGAAAGTTGCGCATTTGCTCGTTTCATTTGTATCATATAGACCATGTCAAAAGGAAAGAAGGGATAGCCTTAACATATCTGAACCGATTTTCTTAACAATCCCTCTAACACACGTTAATTGAGACAACACACGTAACAGCGGATCGAGGTAGGGAAAAATTCGTATGATATTCTTGAGAAAGATTGCACCGTACTCCCTTAGAATCTCAATTTTACACTGCTATAATATTAAGTAGCCTCGTATGAAATTTGTAGCAATTCACGTTGCAATCCTTTTGTATAAGTTGCTGAAGCAATTCACATGATAATCTCGTATGAATTCTTTGCTGAAGCCTCACCCGTTACTTAGTAGATGTAAAACATCTCCCTTCCATTTTGTGACCTAAAGAGAGGTCTTTTAATAGAATTCTTCAACAAGAATGAGATAAGGTGTATGTATCTTTAAATTCTTGCCACCACCTCCTTAAGCACCTAATTAGATGGCAATTTGCTGCCATAATTCTACAATCCCACGTGCATGTGTTGTCCCCTAATGATTATCCAAAATCCCACTTAAAAATTATCCACAAACTTATAATTTAATATCATAATCATCTCCCACAATTAATCAATTATCCACATAATTAAGAATTATCTCAAATTACTTAAAATACTACTCACTTTTAACACACTTTATATACCTTACTATCATAGTCATGTGGTACCTTGTATGACACTAGTCTATAAATACCAAGTATTATAGCTTAGACCGTATTTTATCCCAAAATGTCAAACTTCGACGAAACTCATTTTCTTCGATTTGCTCACCCTTTCACCTTCACAAATTTACTTATCACTTGTGTGAAATAGCAAAATACTTATAATATCAAAATAATCGCATTCCAAACTTAAGTCGATTAACTTACAATGAAACTTTAACGTACGAAAATACGGGATGCAACATCGCATTTACGAAAACATGGGATGTAACATCATTCAACCCTTTGGAAAATTCGTCCTCGAATATTGACTGATGCACTTATCATAATCATAACCTATAGCTCTTGCGAATACTTTAGTACTCTCCTTGCCATCTAGGCAACTGTTCTGTGAATAAATCCAAAGGCCAGGGCATTTCCCCCTTTAGGTCTCTTTCTCACACCACGACTTGGGGTCAGAATATTTCCAATCTCGTAACTGTTGCTACCTTCTATCATGCAGTATGTACGACTTTGTCCTTGTATGTGTGCCTATGTGACTCTTCTCTCATTTTTCATCCAGCTTTTAGCTAATCTCTAAGCCTCACTTTGTGAACATATATAGAATTATGACAAGTTGTACCTATGAGCGTGCATGGCTTTACTGCATCTAAATAGGTCATACTATACCATAACTCTTACTTCGGTTTATTGTTACTGAGGTCTGCTACCAAACTCCAAGTTACTCTCATTGCTTATCCTATTTATATAAATCTAAGTCCTTTAATGCTTCCTCATTACTCTTCATCTTAAGAATGACGACCTAATCTCATCTCATGCTTTGTAACTTTTATCCATCCATCGTTGATTCACCTCAATGTTGATCTACAATTTACCACTGATAACTTGAAACTTCTTACGTAATCACTAGGGCTCACGTTGCATCGAGGAACATTTGAAGTGATTTTTTTGATCCACCTGGGAGCGATACCATACTTCCATAACCATATTTCATAACATCCCAATGTGATTTATTTTACGTGGGTATTTTAATCCTGTGCCGTCCGTGAAATCCCTTTTTTTTTCTTCAAATCATTACTCAATCAAAGGCCCGAACGTCATCCTTTATCTATCACAATTACACCCTTATTCTATTACCAGGGCAGCATCCATCTCTTCTAAATGCTATTAGTCTTAGACTCCTTTGAGTTCATTCAGGCTATACTGAGCTTTCTATAACTTAGAGAAACCATCAGCTCTCTTGTTTTCATGGGCTTAATCTCGAGGAATTATCCATTCTCGTTACCTTCTCACTCACCCTTTCTTATCCTTACTCATGTCTTCCTAAAACTTTGTCACTTTACCATACTTTAGCTTGCGACCTACACATATCTATTTATACTACTCGCAACCTCCCTTCAACTTGCTTGCATCATAGATTTTCTTGTGTCATCCTGGAACATCAAGCGTGACATCACATCGTCTCTAACTCTTCTTTACTCTCTTAATTAGAGTTCTCGATACCTAGAAACCATAGGCTGCAAAATATCCCAAAATGTCAAACTTCGACGAAACTCATTTTCTTCGATTCGCTCACCCTCTCACCTTCACGAATTTACTTATCACTTGTTTGAAATAGCACAATACTTATAATCTCAAAATAATCTCAATTCCCGAACTTATGTCGATTAACTTATGATGAAACTTTAACGTACAAAAATGCGGGATGCAATATTGCATTTACGAAAATATGGGGTGTAATATCAATATCACATCACAATAACAACTCGCACCACAAGTGTCCATATGTCACAACTTGCCAATAATCAACAATATCAATATTTCCACAATAATAGCCCATGCTCCACCACAAAGTGTGCAAGAATATCAATAATGACAATGAATGTAAATTCTCAACAAGAAAGATGTCTCAACAAATAACAACTTGCCTCAACATGATAACGATTTTCACAACTTCAACACTAATAACTCAACAATGAGAAAAGTAATGTGTGACCATGATATTAAATAAGAATAACTCACAATGAAAGAGATAACGTGTAACAATGACTTCAAATAATGGTAATCAACAATGAAAGAGATAACATATACAATGACTTCAAATAATGATATCAACGATGAAAGAGATAACATGTACAACGACTTCAAATAATGATATCAATAATGAAAGAGATAGTATGTACAATGAAAAGAGCAACAAATTCAACTTAAGTATGAAAGGATCAAGTAGGAGGTAGAACAAGTGTTAAACAAGTTATTTAAAGAATGTAAAGATAGACTAACACAAGTAAGAATAGATTGACTATAAGAACATGATATGACAATTCAATTAAAGTATGAAAAAGTGTCTAAGTAGCCAAAACCAGTCAATTATCACATACAATACTTGTACCCACTCGTCACCTTGCGTACACGGCTTGCACATAACATAATGACACAATCGATCCCAAATCCTAAGGGGTAGCTCCCCCACACAAATATAGGCAAGATACTTACCTCAACTAGGTCAATTCAATCCTCAAAAATAGGTTTTCCCCTAAAATTCGCCTCCACGCAGCTCAAATCTAATAAAACTCGATTTAAAATCATCAAAAAACGCAAGGGAAATTAATTACAATAGATAAAGGTATGATCTTTATATTTTTCTCAAAAAGTCAACAAAGTTTAACCCGGGGCCCGCCCTATCAAAACCCGGGTCCAATGGTAGATTCCAACTACCCATGATCCCACAAGTTCATTTATATGATTAGTTTCAAAATCCGAGTCCAAATCGACTCATAAAACTCAATTTCTTATTTCTCAAAAACTTGACAAGGTTTCATAATTTTTTACTTTGATTACATGATTTTGATGTTAAAATCTAAGATATATTGATGGAATATGATAAGAAGTTGATTAGAATCACTTACCCAAAGTTTGTAGATGAACATTCCCTCTTCAAATCGCCTCCTACCGAGTCTAGGGTTCTAAAGTGAGAGAATGTGTTGAAAAATCCCTCTCCCAACCCGTTGTACCAGCTGCAGTTGTCGCATTTGCGACACAGGGTTCGCATTTGCGAACCCTCGCAATTGCAGACCATGGTTCACATTTGCGAACCATGACAACCTCAATCATTATCACAATTGTGAAGTTGGAAACCTCGCAAAAGCGAATAAATGTTCGCAAATGCGAACCAAACCAAAATCCTACTGGGGAAGTAGCAATTGCGACATCTTTGCCCCCACTGTCACCTTCGCAATTGCGATAACTGATCACCAGGAACACTAGCAATTAAATTTCAATTCACTCCATTCAGAAACATGATCGAAACTCATCCGAGCCCTCGGGGCTCCAAACCAAACATCCACACAAGTCTAAAAAATCATACGAACTCGCTCGCTCGATCAAAATAAAAAAATAACATCTAAAACTATGAATCGAACACTAAAACACATAAGTTTCAAAGTAAAGTTGAAGAATCTCTAAAATTACAACTAAACGTCTGAATCTATAAAACCAACTCCAAATGATATCAAATTTTGCAGATAAGTTCTAAATAACATAAAATACCAATTTCAAGATCGATAGCTAAAAGTCAACCTACAGTCGAATTTTTCAACTTCAAATTGCCAAAATTTGACAAAACTACACAAATCTACCAACATACTTCCGAAATTAATTCCGGACATACGCCCAAGTCCGAAATCACGATACAAAGCTATCAGAGCCATCAAAATACCGTTCCGGGTCGTTTTCACAAAATTAAAAGTTTGGTCAACATTTCTAACTTAGGCTTCTATGTCAAGAATCAAAGGGCCCAAATCAGCCCGAAAGCTTTCCGGAACGAAACTAACCAATCCCGCAAGTCAGAAAATCATAAACATACATGTGTGAAGCATAAAAGGGGTAACGGAGCGCAATTACATAAAACGACCGGTCAGATTATTACATAATCAAGTAAGATGCAAATAAGGGCAAAATTCTATATTCTATGTACTATTCAAAAGTATTCAATTTCGTCTTCTTAAATAAACTCTTAGAGCTTTATATCTTCCCCTGGTTATCAAAGCCCTTTCTTCACATTAGTTTAACATGGTAAGGTGATTTAACTAAATGCGACATATTTAACTTAATAAGACTAAAATTCAATAGTTTTAAATGATCAATGTGGATCACAAATTTTAAATTGTTCTAATTTTTTGTTGTCGAGCATAATACATTAAATATTAATTGTTCTAATTGATAAATAATATTTATGTAAACTTTAATTTTTCTCATGATCTCAAGAATATTTTTAAATATTAATTTAAGCTTAATTTATATATTCAACCTTGAAAATAATCATCCATAATATTTTATGCATGATTACAAATTATATATTAATTAATCAATTTTATTTGAAAGAAGAAAAATGAAATTAATTTATAAACATATGTTATTTCCAGTCATCACATGCCTGCAAATTAATATATTTCAAAATCATAACATAATAAATATCTACTATAGCACTTGTACAAAATAAATTTCATAAATAACAAATGGTAAATATTAATATAAAAATAAATTATAAGTTCAATGAGAAACCTGTATTTATTTTTCTCAAACTGCTCCAATCTCTCCAAGCAACGACTAGAAATAATATCATTTGAGCCCGAAAAATCATGTCATTTGACACGTTTGAAGACATTCGCTTTGTCACATCATTCAATAAAAAAATATATGTAATTTTGCAAAATTAAATTTCAAATAACTACATTAGAAATGAGAGAAACTGAGCGAGGAAATTGACTTGTAGTAAAAGTAGAAATGGTCTGTTAATAGACAACGTCAGAATTATAACGGATACCTTGCAAGAATTCATGAAACTCTATAAGTAGTACTCCTATTATCTTTTTATACTCCTACAGTCTTATGCAGAGAGCAATGTGAAGAACTTTTTGTAGGCCTTTAGATTCAGGTTCTTACTTGTCACGACCCAAAATCTCACCTGTCGTGATGGCGCCTATCTCAATACTAGGCAAGCCGAAAATCTCAATAAACTACCATTTCTTTTAAATTTGAAAACAAAATAATTAAAATCAGCGGAAGAAATCTCACAATTTCAAATATAACACTCCCAAAACCCGGTGTCACTGAGTACATGAGCATCTAATATGAGTACAATGATTAACTGATAAAAATCACTGTCTGAAAATATAGAACAGTACAATAACTGAGAGACAAGGTCAGCGGACGCCAAGCAGCTACCTTGATAGTCTCCAACTGATAGTACTTTGAAATCTAACTATCTCCGTGTCCGAAAGTACCTAGATCTGCACACGAGGTGCAAAGTGTAGTATGAGTACAACTAATTCAATAAGTAACAAGACTAACCTCCGGGCTGAAAGAAATGATGAACTCCGCAGGTATAGTCCAGTAAAAGTAATGGTACAGAAATATAGGCATGCTTTCAAGTTCAACAGATAAACTCAATACAAGTGAAATAGATCAATACTGCATGATATGAGGCATATGACATCTCAGTAGAAATTCCTCATGTAAATCTTGGTCACAAATTATCCGGTCACTTGGTACTGTTTATGGCCAATTCAGCCCAGGGGTGTTCCAACCCGTACATATATATATATATATGCACATTGACTGACAGTCAGTCACCCAGTACCGTATAAGGCCAGTCCAGCCCTGGGATAATTTGTCCCAAAATATAAATGATACGAACAATATCCATGTCCAAATAAACTCATTACAATACAAATAAGTAAGGCAAGTCCATGCCCTGGAAAAATCCATCCCAAATATATATATAAGTAGTAAGTAAGGCAAGTCCATGCCCTGGGAAGTCCATCCCGAATATCGATGATCATCTACGCTCACTGGGGATGTGTAAAGACTCCGGAGGAGCTCCTTCAGCCCAAGCGTAATACAAAGCCAATATGGCCTACTGCAGGCGGGCAATCCAGATCCGTATAATAACAAAGCCTATAAGGCCTGCTGCACGCTGGCAACCCCGATCCATAAAATAGTAAAGCCAATAAGGCCTGCTGCAGGCGGGCAACCCCGATCCATTTAATAATAACATATATAAAGCTAAATATCCTGTTGCGTTGGGCAACTCAATCCCATAAATATCCTCACAATGGACAATTATTACTGAGTGTGAAATGTATATTTTAGAACAATTAATTCAATAGCATCACGACCCCATGGGTCCTAACATATCGGCACATAGCCTAAACACGATCTTTATTACTAGCCTCAGCTAAATTCCTCTAACACGTGCAATATGTTCCGATAATAACATGATTCTTTAATCTTTACAACTGCACATGATTTATTCAAGACACAATATATATGATGCACGTCCACACGCTCGTCACCTATCATGAGTGTCACCTCCAAACAATTTATATCATACCAAATTCGGGGATTCATACCCTCAGAACCAAGTTTAGAAGTGTTACTTACCTCAAACCGTGTAATGCTTTACTCCGTTATGCCTTTACCTCGTGAATTTGCCTCCAAACGCCTCGAATCTAGCCACAGTTAATTCGATTCAGTCAATACCAATTATTGAAATTAATTCCATAAGGAGATACAAATTTTTCAATAAAATCCAAAATTAACTCAAAAATCGCTCGTGGGACCCACATCTCGGAACCCGACAAAAGTTATAAAATATGAACGCCCATCCAACCACGAGTCCAATCATACAAATTTTATCAAATTCTGACATCAACTCGACCCTCAAATCTTCAATTAAAGTCTTTGAAGATTTCTACCATTTTCAACCCAATCTATACCCATTTGAACTCAACAATCTTTCTATAAACCTTATTGATATGTATAAATGATACTATTACACCCAAGAATCATACTCTTAATCACTCATCTTTACCCAAACTCAAAATTGAAGACTAGGGGTTAGAACCTTACCTCTTGGGTGAAGATCTTGTGATATTTCCTTGTTGGATTTCAAAGCTTGAACAAGATCTTGATGAACAAAGCACTTGAGCTTCTTCCTCTCTCTAGAAAATTCTCCCTTCTCTCTAGAAAATGTCAGACTTTTGCTCCAAAATGAGTCCCAAAGCCTATTTATCAAAATGGGTTCGAGTTATGAAAATAAAAAAATTAACCCTCCAAAAGCAGGTCTGCGGTCGCATAATGGACCGCAGAATGGGTATGCGGGTCGCAAAATGCACCGCAAAATCGATGTCCAGAAATGGGCTTCACTAGATAGGTAATACACCATATAGCACTTCGTATCATGAGAGTTATGCTCATTTGAAGTTAGGTCTTGTGCGAACTTACTTGAAACTTTAGTCTTATGAAATTTCCAGCTTCTACATTCGATGCCGAAACCGATCGAATCAAGTCCGATTGACCTCAAATTTTGCACACAAGTCATAAATGACATAATGAAGCTATTTCAATTTTTAGAATTGGATTTCGACCTTGATATCAAAAAGTCAACCCTCTAGTCAAACTTCCCAAATTTTTAACTTTCTGCATTTCAAGCCTAATTCCACTACGGACCTCCAAATAATTTTCAGGACACACTCCTAAGTCCAAAATTACCATACGGAGCTATTAGAATCATTAAAATTAAATTCTGAGGTCGTTTACACATAAGTCAATATCCGGTCAACTTTTCCAACTTAAGTTTTCAATTATAAGACTAAGTGTCTCATTTCACTCTGAAATCCTTCCAGACCCGAATCAACTAACCCGATAAGTCATAAATTAATTTCAAGGCATAAATTGAGCAGTATATGAGGGAACGAGGCCGTAGGCCAGGTCGTTACATTACTCTTGTGTTGTCTCTCTCCTCTTCTTGCACTTCTTCTCATCGTGAGAATTTGTCACGACCCAAAGTCCAACTAGTCATGACGGCACCTAATCCAACCCGCTAGGTAATCCAATTAACAATTATCCAATTACAGTGAAATTAATAAAACAATTAAATAAAAAAGTTAACTAAATCTTATACATCCCCCAAGGACTGATAGTACAAATCATGAGCTTCTAAGATTAGAATATATAAAGCTGGTATGAAATAAATACATCTGTTCGAAATATACATAAACAGATTGTAATGAATCTAAGGCTACCATGAATAAGAGGCAGCTATGACCGGAATGCAGGTACATCTTCAAATCCAGTTCATGTCGATCTCAGCAACGTTAGTAGCCAATATCTGCACACAAGGTGCAGAAGTGTAGTATGAGTACAACCGACCCCATGTACTCAATAAGTAACAAACCTAATCTTAGGTTGAAAGTAGTGACGAGCTAGAACAAAGGTCAAATCCAACACCAATATCCAACAACAGTTCATAACAACGTAAAGCAAGTAATAAAGAAGTAATTTAGAGATGAAATGCTCAGGTTATTCATAGTTTCCCGAAAAATAGTTTTGTATTTCAAGTATATCAGTGAAAACCCAAATCCTTTACTAAAATCGTCGAAAATATGAGTAAATTTGAAAATAGTACTTTTCCCAAAAGTTCTTTCAACAATAAATAAGATGTTTCATTTTTTTTCCAGATAGCCAGTGAAAAATGCATCACTATGCCCATATGTCAATATGTGTGAGAAGTCATGAATGACGTGATACCGTACAACATGAGAAAAATACATCTCTATGCATGTATGTCATGTGTGCATGCAATTGCAATGTATCTCAGAGATGAACTCATGTACTCATACTTTCAGAGTACTCAATCTCACAGTCTCACACTTTTCACTCATCATGCTCAATCACTCAATATTGTATATGGCCAATTCGGCCCAGGGAAGATCCATCCCGGAATATATACATCAACTGACCATCAGTCACTCAGTACTGAGTAGGGCCAATCCAGCCCGTGGGGAAGATCCATCCCCAGGTATAAATGCTTCAGACAAGATCCATCCCTCAATATAAATCAACCGCGCTCACTAGGGGTGTGTCCAGACTCCGGAGGGGCTCCTTCAGTCCAAGCGCTATATCAAGCCAATCATGGTATAAATCAATATAACCTGCTGCGACGTGCAGCCCGATCATATAATATAATCAACATAACATGCTGCGGCGTGCATCCCGGTCCAATAATATCACTCACACTCAGGCACTCGACCTCACTCAGTCATCAATCTCTCCGGTCTCTTGGGCTCACAATGCCATGAAACTAGCCCAAAATGATGATATGATGTGTTAGTAAATGGTACATAGACTGAGATATAATATGCATATGAATGCGTATGACTGACTATGTAATGCAATGAAAGCAGATAATTCAACAGCAGAAATGACCTATGTGGGTCCCAACATGATAAGCATGTATCCTAGACAAGGTTTCTAACATGGATCACAACTCAATATCTCAAGAACGTAGAAGTTTCATGGTCACAGGTAAGATCAGGTAACTACATTGTACCACAAAAATAACGGAATTACAATTTACACGGTGCACGCCCACACGCCCCTCACCTAGTATGTGTGTCACCTCAATCCCAATCACATATCACGTAAGCCAAACGAACAAGCCAACACCAAGTTTAGAAGTGTTACTTACCTCGAACAAGCCAAATCCAATACCCAGTAAGCCAAACGATGCTCCAAAAATGCCATCCCGGGTGTACCAACCTCCGAATGGCTCGAAACTAGCCAAAAATAACTCAAATACATCAAATAATGCCAAAGGAAACAAACCTTATCGATAAAGGTCAAATCTTTAATCAAAATCCCAAAATCGATCAAAAAGTCAAACCTGGGCCCGTGCCTTGGAACCCGACAAAATTCATAACATCCGATAACCTATTCAATTATAAGTCCAACCATACTAGTTTCACTCAAACCCTACTCTGAATCGATGTTCAAAACTTAAGAATTCACTTTATAAAATTTTAGACAAACCCCCCAAATTTCACTTTGAAATCATCAATCAAATGCCAAAAACGAAGATAGATTCATGAAATATAACCAAAATCGAGTATAGAACATTAACCCAATCCATATGGTGAAAATAGCCTCCAAATATTATCCAAATCCAAGGTCCCCAACTCAAAATATGACCAAATGAACAAGCATTCGATATTAAGTATTTTTACCCAGCTGTTCTGCCTAGTTTTGCATGTCAAATGATCCTGAAACTTGCTTTTGATGCCTTCAATAGATTCCTTGTGACATTTCAGTCAAGTTAGGCATTTGAATCACTCCATTTGACCTTATAAAGAAGGAGCTATGTTGGTTTCAATATTTGGAAATAATGCAAATTTTTAAATACGAAGTCAGTGGCAATTTCGCAATTAATCTGAAAAAAATCTGGCAACCCAATTCTTAGTAGAATGACCATAAAATCCTCATACGATGTCCAAATTCGACGATTCTTTTTGCTATGGCTCCGAAAATATGATACGGATCTAATGATTCAATAAAAATAGAAATCGGAGCTCATTGTTTCAATGTGGTACCATTTATGCTTGAAGCAACATCGTCAAAACATAAGAAAAACGAGCGCAACACAATTCAAACCTATCCGAAACTCACCCGAGCCCCTCAGGACCCCGTACGAACATACAAACAAGTCCCATAACATAACACGGACTTACTCGAGGCCTTAAATCACGCATAAAAATATCGAAACGATGAAATGCACCTCAAATCAAACTTAATGAACTTTCGACTTCCAAAAACTCGCGCCAAAACATATCAAATCAACTCAGAATGAACTCAAATTTTGCACATAAGTACTAATACATCATACAGATCTACTCATGCCCCCAAACTACAGAGCAAAGTGCAAATGCTCAAAACGACTAGTCGGGTCGTTACATTCTCCCCCACTTAAACATACGTTCGTCCTCGAACGTGCCAAGAGTTGTTCCTAAGCCGTCAAACTGCCGTGTAACCTTACCATGCACATACCCGCGGGTGATCCCAAGTCACCCTATTTCAACTAGGCCTGACAACACCATACAACTGAGTATCATTACTTCATCCTTAGTCCGTAAACCACAATATCCATTTTCCAACATCTGGAAGTTACTACAAGACCTGAACTTCGCATCTATACACTGTATAAGTCTGAACAAGCTGTATCAAGCCATAACCATGACCCAAGACACAATCACAGGATATACCACACAACTTAAATACTCATAGTGATAACTTTCGACCGCAATAGCTGCTCGATAACTAACTCGACACCTGTAACGAACCTCATATCAACTAAAATCTTGTTCTGAAACTTTGTACACTGCCAATGATGAAAGAAACAGCAGAAACTCGTAACCACTTTTCAGACCAGCAAGTCATGGAACTCTCCCTCCTTCGACAAGAACTATAGCTAATTTCTTAGCCGACTTCCGATATTATCCTCCATACATGATGTAATCAAATCCGATAGTATCCATTCTAGGTCCAGTGACCTCATCTCATCCAACACAACCACTCTAGTGACATGCCACATCAATACAATCTAAAGTCATAACTCGTACAATCCGTGCACCAATAAGTAACAATCCAAATGTACTAAATCATGGAAAATGACTCAAACGAGAGAACCATCCCGCAAGTTCAACAAGTACCACCACAACCGAAATGCTACGAACCCATCATACCTAGTAGATCCAAGACGCACGAATCTAACACAAAGAATCATATATCAATATAACTCTGCTGCAATGCGTGACCCCATTTAAACACTGCCCATATTATATACCTCAAGCCACCCTGCTCAAAATCAATAACCACGCGCAATTTGACATCAAGTACCTAAAGTGCTTTACCATAACCACGGGGAAGCAAATGACATAATTCAACACAAAACCCGAAAGAACATAACCAATACGCAATCAATCATGCAATACCCAAATACCCATCTCGCTCAAATTTTGCTATAAGGCCCCAATAAAACCGCACTATGTGTGCATATAATCAACAAATCACAACTCCTCATGGCATAGAAGAGTAACTCACAGATCATATCAGAACATAAATAAGCTCAACAACAACCGAATGATACATCCCTCAACCATAGCAGTATGGAGCCAACCAATCCGACTCGATGTAAAATACACATCCTAATTGGGCCTATTAATGGGCCCCAAATCAACTCTGGTCATCCACAACTAGACAAATAACCCTCTGAAGGTATACAATGACCTAACCATAACACATACCATCCTCTGACTAGCTTGGGCCACATTTTCACAGTCCACAACCACAAAACAATCTGCTCTTAAGAACTCCCAGTCTCCAAATCTGTAGAACACATGAATCACCATATCTGATCCCAACTCCACCACCCGAATTTCTAACACATCTCTCATACAGGATCATCCCACGAGGAATTCTTCTCAAATGCTTTCGTGCCACATAGCAATATTTGAAAATCGGCAGTCGATCAACCAGGAGAGTGCCGCAATACCAATAAGGTATCCATAAATTAAAACACAGTGTCCTTTTGAAATGTACACTCTCCTGAAGTAATACCAAATAGTAATATCATTCACCTAGTCATCGGAAACCATCCATGCTGCCTAAGAATTTATGTCTTTCCCTTCAAAACTAACCCGTGACCTTGCACATGCAAATCTCGATCCCACACAACACACCACATCTATCATGCCATCATATGAAAAGTACGAGAATTTCATACTCCACTCCAAGTCACAAGCAAACTACATACTCAATTAGCCAGGAACCTTTCATTTGAATCCTCTAGGAGAAAATCACAATACACAACATGCCCCTTACATCAGTAGGAAATATCCACCTCGAACCGTGATAGAAGTCATCGAGAACTCTTTCGAATCCATTTGCACATAACCAGACCATGAGAACTGAATCTCTCTAACTCCACCAAGCTACGCGGGTCACCAAAACCCAAGAGCATTGCCACGAAGCACCTGTAGAGACTCACCACGTCGTAAGAACTAAAAGAGCCAATCATATCCATTACCATGCTGATGCAACCTATTACCAAGCTGCCCTATTTCTCCAAGTTCCTCCAAATTACCCTTAAATTGAAACTTCTCCTCATCAGAACAACACAATTCTTACCCAAAGCTCACTACACAAGAGATCCTAGCATAAAACCATAGTGTCCTAAGGCCCATAAGCCGCTGAATTCTCTCTTAAGCACCCAAAGTACCACAAACCAAGATACCCACTCTGAAGAGACCCTCTGCGAATCTAAAGTCGTTTCCTTCACTTTCTTGATACTGATATGTAGAATACATAAGGATATAGAAATATCGTGAGTCTCGACACCATCCAATGTAAATCTCAGTTTCTAGCCATATACAAATCCTGAAAATTTCCAATTGCTACATATAAATCTTGAATCCATTAGAGCCATTCTCAAGAGTCTTCCACTCTGCTCAAATCTCAATTAAACCGACCAAACGGACCGGACAACCTGTGCCCCATTAGCACACCAACATCATAAGAAGTAATCCATAGCTCTAAGCAACCGAGTGAATCCCTACTCCATACCCACTACATCCGTCACGAATAACAAACTCAAATCATCCCGTGATTTCCATCTACCCATAAAGTGTAGTACATCATGCATCCAGAAATTCCCTTGCTTAATTCATCCTCAAAACTAATATTTGCAAGTCATAACCGATCCACAAATATGCCTCAGACTGAAACCGATACGACACATAACCATACAATCAAATCATCGATAGTAGACAACTCCACTTGGCTCAAAGCCATGAAATAAAACATCTGATAACTTACAATAAGCATACCTCATTACTGCAGTGAGATTCAACTAAATCCTTCATAAGCTCGTGTAACACAAACCATCTAATACTTCAAATTAACTGCAAATCTCGCATTCACCCTTGTAACAGTCAAGCCAATCTTCACAAGCAGTCCAAACTCAAATTGCAACACATATAATTCGATGGTAAAGGAGAACTCTCTACAAAACAACACAGGGATCACACAACCTCAGGACACCCTGCATGAGATAACCCACCTGCTTTGCCTTGAACTGATATCTCTCTATACCGTTCCACAGTCACAATTACTACGCAATCACTTAACCTTCCTGAGTCTGAACTCACAACAAGACATGAAAATCTACTTCACTCCATAATTAAACAACATAAAAATCCCTCAACACACCCACAACTCGAGCCAATACGTCAAATCAAGACAGAAATCAAGCACCCAATAATCATTTTTACATCTCACACAAATACTTCTCGCCATATTCAAACTATATGAACACATCTTGCAGTCACATCATACTCATCACGTAGCCATCCAGCCACTCATCGAGCCACGAATTCCACTACCGGACGTATAAGTCCAATAGCACGTGCTCACACAACCGAAGTCCCTGTGCCCAAGCTACAGTCAAAACCCGGCCTCAAGTCCTCCAAACTGGCCCATCATCAACACACCTAAATCACATCTCGCACCTCAACTAGGGAATCACAAGTCATTGATGCACAGCCGATACCGAGCGCTCATGCGTGCATACGAATGCGTGGAAGGAATTCAAAGAGTTACACTTCAAGTTGAATCAATGCTGCACGATAAGGAAAGAAAGATGGGAAGTATATATCCTAAATGCCCTATAGCCTCTCGAAGATAGGTATGGACGTCATCATACCGATCCACAAGACTCTACTAGATACTTGCTCATGACTTGTAGAACCTATGAACCTAGAACTCTGATACCAACTTGTCATGACCCAAAGTCCAACTAGTCGTGATGGAACCTAACCCAACCTGCTAGGTAAGCCAATTAACAATTATCCAATTCCAGTGAAATTAATAAAATAATTAAATAGAAAAGTTAACAGAATCTTATACATTGCCCAAAGACTAGTAGTACAAATCATGAGCTTCTAAGATTAGAATATACAAAGCTGGTATGAAATAAATACATTTGTTCGAAATGTACATAAACCGATTGTTATGAATCTAAGGCTACCATGAACAAGAGGCAGATACGACCGGAACGTAGGTACATCTTCCAATCCAGCTCTCGTCGATCTCAGCAACGTCAGTAGCCAACATCTGCACGTAAGGTGTAGAAGTTTAGTATGAGTACAACCAACCCCATTTACTCAATAAGTAACAAACCTAACTTTAGGTTGAAAGTAGTGACAAGCTAGAACAAAGGTTGTGTCCAATACCAATATCCAACAACAGTTCATAACAACGTAAAACAAGTAATAAAAGAAGTAATTCAGAGATAAAATGCTCAGCTTATTCATAGTTTCTCGAAAAATAGTTCTGCGTTTCAAGTATATCAGTAAAAACCTAAATCCTTTACTAAAATCATCGAAAATATGAGTAAATTTGAAAATAGTAATTTTGCCAAAAGTCCTTTCAATAATAAATAAGATATTTCATTTGCTTTCCAGATAGCCAGTGAGAAATGCATCACTATGCCCATATATCAATATGTGTGAGAATTCATGAATGACGTGATACCGTATAACATGACAAAAATACATCTTTATGCCTGTATGTCATGTGTGCATATCAAAGCAATGTATCTCAGATATGAACTCATGTACTCACACTCTCAGAGTACTCAATATCACTGTCTCACACTTTCCACTCATCATGCTCAATCACTCAGTACTGTAAGGAATATATACATCAACTGACCATCGATCACTCAGTACTGAGTAGGGCCAATCCAGTCCGTGGGGAAGATCCATGCCCAGGTATAAATGCCTCGGACAAGATCTATCCCTTAATATAGATCAACCGCGCTCACTAGGGGTGTGTCCAGACTCCGGAGGGGCTCCTTCAGCCCAAGCGCTATATCAAGCCAATCATGGCACAAATCAATATAACATGCTGCGACGTGCAGCCCGATATCATAATATCACTCGCACTCAGGCCCTCGACCTCACTCAGTCATCAATCTCTCTAGTCTCTTGGGCTCACAATGCGATGAAACTAGCCCAAAATGATGATATGATGTGTCAATAAATGGTACAGAGACTGCGATATAATATGCATATGAATGCGTATGACCGAGTATGTAATGCAATGAAAGCAGATAATTCAACAATAGAAATGACCTATGTGGCCCCCAATAGGATAAGCATGTAGCCTAGACATGGTTTCTAACATGGATCATAACTCAATAGCTCAAGAACGTAGAAGTTTCATGGTTACAGGTAAGATCGGGTAACTATATTGTACCACAAAAATAACGGAATTACAATTTACACGGTACACGCCCACATGCCCGTCACCTAGTATGTGAGTCACCTCAATACCAATCACATATCACGTAATTCGGGGTTTCATACCCTCAACACCAAGTTTAGAAATATTACTTACCTCGAACAAGCCAAATCCAATACCCAGGAAGCAAAACGATGCTCCAAAAATGCCATCTCGGGTGTACCGACCTCTGAACGGCTCGAAACTAGCCAAAAGCAACTCAAATACATCATATAATTCCAAAGGAAACAAACCCAATCGATAAAGGTCGAATCTTTAATCAAAATCCCAAAATCGACCAAAAAGTCAAATCCGGGCTCGCGCCTTGGAACCCAACAAAACTCATAAAATCCAACAACCCATTCAACTACGAGTCCAACTATACTAGTGTCACGGCCCAAAATCCATTAAAGGTCATAATGGCGCCAGACACCGCTGTCAGGCAAGCCAATAATAATTAGTTAATATGGTTCTCTTTTTAATATCTTTGAAATCATAGTTTTCCTTCAATTAAATAATAGAAGATGGGAATTTCAGAGTAAATAATAATATTTTCACAATCTCAATATTTAATAACTCATAATCATCCCAAAGCCTGGCGTCACAAGTGCATGAGCATCAACTAGGAAAATAAAATAAAATACAACATTTGTCCGGAATACAAATTTGGACAAGAAAAGAAAATACAAATACTCTGAAGAAGACTTTGTTGGCTGCGGATCGTAGCATAAGATGCAGCTCGCCTAATTCCCTGCATCGATCATGCCGCTGCGCCCATAGGACCACTAAATGTATAAGTACATGTACAACAAAATGTACATCAAGTGTAGTATGAGTACGAAAACAACACGTACCCAGTAAGTATCCAGTCTAACCTCGAAGAAGTAGTGACGAGGGATCGACTTCGATACTTACTAATGGTCCAATAATATCAGGTACAGTAAATAAGTGAATGAATATGAGACAGAGTTAATATATGAAACAAACAAGCATAAAATACGTGGTACAATTTTCCTCTTTACAATTTATTTAAGCTCTCAACTAGCAAGTTCTCTCCGTAACCAGAGCATATATATATATAGATATAATGGATTTCATCAAAGAGGTTGTTGTCATAATTCAAATCAGGGAAAACCCTCAGATACACTGGCTTCTTGCCAAATGTTACGCACGATTCCACGAGGATTATATATATATATATATATATATATATATAGGAAATGCCGAGGCATACGGCCCGATCCAACATAAAAGTAAATTGTGCACTGCCGAGGGTCGAGCGACGCGAACCATAGATGCATTTATTAACCTGCCGAGGCGAACGGCCCGCTCCCATGAGAGTGTGGTACATAAATCCTGCCGAGGCGAATGGCCCGATCCCATAAGAGTAGTAGAAGGAAATACCCCGCTCGCGAATTATACGTGTGACGCGGTCAAATATAAATTTAAGGAATTTTCCATCGCTCACGAATCATACTTGCGACTCGACTACACATAGATTTCTTAAGTTATTATGGTGTTCCACAATTCTTTTAAAAAATACGAAGTTAAAATGAAAACCTTTAAGTTCCCAACTTTTTCTCAATTTCAACTCCTTTCAAAACATTTAATAAGCTAACTCAATCTCGCTTCCTTTCAAGACAAATAATAAACATAAATTCAACAACAATAGCAACAAGGCATGATGTAAGCCTAAAACTACCCGGACATAGGCATAGTTAGTAGCTACGTATGGACTCTTGTCACCTCGTGCGTACGTAGCCCCCACAAATAGAAGCACATAATAATTTAGTTCACCTATGAGGTTAATTCCCTCTTACAAGTTTAGAAAAGAGACTTACCTCGCTCTGAAGTTCCATAACCGACTCCCAAGCCCTTCCGACGACTCAAACCGATGCCCAACACTCCAAAACTAGTCAATAATTATGCAAACCCATTAATATATACTCAAATAGTCATTATAATCCTATTTACAACAATTCCCAACTCCGCTTGAAAAGTCGATAAAATCACCCTTGGGCCCACTTGCTTGGATTTTGAATATTTTCGAAGATAAACTTTACCCATGACATCACAGACTCAAATATATAATTTATTCTCAATTCTATATCCAAAATTCTTGGTCAAAATCCAAATATACAAGATTCTAGGTTTTTCCACCAAAGCCCCAATTTCTACTAATTCCCATGTTCAAATCCATATAAACTCATGTATTTAACTCAAAATTGTGAAGAAATCACTTACCCCATTATGATTGATGAATATGGCACTCCAATGTGCTCCAAATTCGGCTCCCATGGGAGAAATGAAATGAGATAGAGCCAAACCCTCGTTTTAAAGAAGACACTGCCCAACCCCGACTTCTACACCTGCGGTCACTTGACCGCTTCTGCGGTTCCGCAGGTGCAGCCCAACTACCGCTTCTGCGTCTCCGCTTCTGCGGCTCCACGCGCAGGTGCGGTCACGCTTCTGCGGATCTTGACCGTATCTGCGGTCCACGCCTCTCCCAGCAAAATCCGCTTCTGCGAGTCCTTTCCCGCACCTGCGGATTCGCACTTGCGGCCCTCTTCACGCAGGTGTGATTACACCAGATTCCCAGCTGCTTCAGCCCTTCATCAAATTCTATTTTCGATCCGTTAACCACCCGGAATCCATCCGAGGCCCCCGAAACCCCGTCCAATTACATCAACCAGTTCCAAAATATAATGCGGACCTACTCGAGACCTCAAATCATATCAAATAATGCTAATACCATGAATTGCACTCCAAATCAAGCTTTATGAACTTTAGAACTTCAAACTTCCTTATTTGATGCTGAAACCTATCAAATCATGCCCGATTGCCCTTAAATTTTGCACACAAGTCACATTTGACATTACAGACCTACTTCAACTTCCAGAATCGGATTCAGACTCTGATATCAAAAAGTCCACTTTCGGTCAAACCTCTCAAAAACCTTCAAATTTCTAACTTTCATCAAACTACTCAAAAATGACCTGCAGACCTCCAAATCCACTTCCGGACACGCTCCTAATACCAGAATCACCATAAGGAGCTATTCTTAGACTTGAAATTTTAAACGGACATCGATAACATTAAAATGCACTTTAACCCAAATTTATGAAATTCTTCCAAAATGCTAACTTCCACAGTAGGTGCCGAAACGCTCCCGGGGCATCCAAAACCCGATCCGAACATACGCCCAAGTCTACAAGCATCATAAGAACATGCAAGAACATTCAAATCCCGATTTCGAGGCTGTTTACTCTAAAATCCAATTTTAGTCTATTCTTCCAACTTAAACCTTTCGAAATGAGAATTTGCTTTCCAATTTAACTCCGAACTTCTCAAAATTCAATCCCGACCACACGTACGAGTCATAATATCTGAAGTGAAGCTGCTCATGGCCTCAAACCGCCAAACGATATGCTAGAGCTCAAAACGACCGGTCGGGTCGTTACAACTAGTTTCACTCAAATCCGACTCTGAATCTGTAACGACCCAGCCGGTCGTTTCGAGAGTTATAGCCCCATTTTCTCCATTTCTGCTTCTATTTGTGTCCTTCAGCTATATTGTGTTATAGCGGGGTAGTTGATTCATGTCTGGAGTGGTTTCTAAGTGAATTTAGACACTTAGTCTCTAAAGTAGAAGCTTAAGTTGGAAAAAGTCAACTGGATATTGACTTATGTGTAAACGATCTCGGATTTGAATTTTGATGATTCCGTTAGCTCCGTTAGGTAATTTTGGACTTAGAAGTGTGTTCAGAATATGAGTTGGAGGTCCATAGTGGAATTAGGTTTGAATTGGCGAAAGTTGGAAATTTGGCGATTTTGGTCGGCAGTGAAAAATTTGATATCGGAGTCAGAATGGATTTTCGGAATTTGGAGTAGGTTCGTGGTGTCATTTTTTATGTGTGTTTCAAATTTGAGGTCGTTCGGACGTGGTTTGATAGGTTTCGGCGTCGTTTGCAGAATTTGGGAAGTTAGAAGTTCTTAGGCTTGAATCCGAGGGTAATTTGGTGTTTTGATGTTATTTTGAGTGATTTGATAATTTGTTTAAGTTTGTATGTTGATATATGACTTGTTGGTATGTTTGGTTGAGGTCCCGAGGGGCTCGGGGTGAGTCTGGGTGGTTAATGGATTGTTTGAAGTTGGAAAAATGCAGATGAAGTTGCTGCTACTGGTATTTCCACACCTGCAGAGGGGGAGAGGTAGGTGCGAGGTCGCTGGTGTGCTTGGTGAGCCGCATATGCGGACATAGAGGACGTGGGCTGGAACTGCAGGTGAGAGACCTAGAGCGCAGATGCGGAAAGAAGGAATTTGTCAGGCTTCTCAGAAGCGGAGGGAGATGCGCAGGTGCGCTTCCGCAGGTGCGAGTTTTGGCCGCAAATGCGGAACCTGGGATCTTAAGTGAGTTCTGCACCTGCGATGGAAATTCCGCAGGTGCGGTGTCACAGAAGCGGAAAAAGAGACCGCAGGTACGTCTTCACTGGGCAGAATGTATAAATTGAGGACTTCGTGATTTTTCCTCATTTCCACCATTTCTAACTCGGGCTTTGGAGATTTTGAGGTGATTCAAGAGTTTTCACAGAGGTAAGATGCTTAAGCTCTAATACTCCTAGCTATGGTGTTTTTCCATTATTTTCTCACCTAATTAGTAGGATTTTTGAAGTGAAATAAGGGGTTAGGGCTTGGGATTTTGGAGAGAGTAATGTGAGGATTTGAAGGACCAAATGATGTCGGATTTTGATGAATTTCATATGGTTAGACTCATGAGTGAATGGGCTTTCGGGTTTTGTGACTTTTGTCAAATTTCGAGACGTGGACCTAGGGCTTGATTTGAGTCAATTTCGGGTTTTGAGTCTAATTTAGTAGTTTTCTCGTGGAATTGATTCCGTTAGCATATATTAATGGTATTGTACTTCTTGTGGCTAGATTCGGAATGCTTGGAGGCCGATTCGAGAGGCAAGGGAATTGCGGAGTAGAGATTTGTTCGGATTGAGATAAGTAACGGTTGTAAATCTAGTCCTGAGGGTATAAAATTCCGGATTTGTGTGTCATGTGACTATTTGGAGGTGACGCACATGCTAGGTGACGGGCGTGTGAGCGTGCACCATTGGGGGATTGTGACTTAGTCCGTCCCGTAGCAACTGTAGAGTTGAACAACCTATTGTAGCTATATGCTCATTATGTGTTTTAGAAAGATTTACTGTAAATCATGATAGATACCATGTCTAGGCCTTATGCCAGTATTGTTTGGACCCTTAGAGGTCGTTTCTTTCTATCCTCTCACTGTTTTAGTTGATATCCCGTACTCAGTCATGTTCATGCATTCTTACATCATAGCCTAGTCTCTGTAATTCTATTTGTTGCATCATGTTATTGTTATTTGGGGTGATTTATTTGATTTTCTGAGAGCCCGAGAGACTAGAAAGGTTTATGACTGAGTGAGGCCGAGGGCCTGTTTGTGAGGTATTGTACCTCAGCACGTGAGTTGACCGTGCGGATTCTGATATGATATTACAACACGTGAGTTGTCCGTGCAACACGTGAGTTGTCTGTGCAGATTATAGTGCTTGGGCTGTAGGAGCCCCTACGGAGTCTGAACACCCCATGTGAGCGCAAATACCTACTGAGTGCGAGTACCGAGTGCCGAGTGCTGAGTGCTGAGTGATTAGGAGGGATGAGTGATTGTGAGGTTGGAGTGTTTGGAGAACTGAGTGATGCTTTGCCCGAGGGACGGTATATGATTTCATCCTGTGTGCTCATAGCTGCTTTGAGTCCTTGTTTGAGAATTATTGAAAGATATTTTTATTGGTTTTACCTGAACTGGATTTAAACAAGCTGATTTGACTTAAACATTTGTTTTTAAAGCATGATGTACTTTACAGAATTTTGTGATATGAACTATACTTGCATCTAGCTCATCACTACTTCTCAGCCTTTATTTACTGTTGTTACTTACTGAGTTGGTGTACTCACGTTATTCTCTACACCTTGTGTGCAGATCCAGGCATTTCTGGCCAGGGTAGCGGTTGTTGATATATTCAGTAGCGGATCATCGGAGATAGCAAGGTAGCTGCCTGGCGATCGCAGCCTTGTTTTTCTTCTTCCTTATCTTCCCCTTAGTTGTATTTTGGATTTTTCCCAGACTATGTTAGTCTTATTATTGTCGGACTAGTTTTTAATAGTTTCTCATGACTTAGTAACACCTCGATGTTTGGGGCTCTTCATTCCGCGTTTCTAATTTTTGAGTTCAACCCTTGTTTCTTTTATGAGATTCTGCTATACAAGACGCCTTTTGGCATACCTGTGAATGAATTGTTGTAGTTTTATGGGAATCGGCTGGCCTAGTACCATCGATAGGTGCCATCATGACAGGTTTGAGTTTAGGGTCGTGACAGAATCGATGTTCAAAACTCAAAAATTCACTTTATGAAATTTTAGATAAAACCCCCAAATTTAACTTTGAAATCACCAATCAAATGCTAAGAACGAAGATGGATTCATGAAATATAACCAAAATCGAGTAAAAAACACTTACCCCAATGCATATGGTAAAAATTGCCTCCAAAAATTGTCTAAATCCAAGATCCCCAACTCAAAATATGACCAAATGAACAAATATTCAATATTAAGTATTTTTACCCAACTGTTCTGCCTCGTTTTGCATGTCAAATGATCCCGAAACTTGCTTTTGATTCCTCCAATGGATTCCTTATAAAATATCAGTCAAGTTAGGCTTTTGAATTACTCTATTTGACCTTATAATGAAGGAGCTATGTTGGTTTCAATATTTAAAAATAGTGCAGATTTTTAAATACGAAGTCAGTGGCAATTTCGTAATTAATCTGAAAAAAATCTGGCAACCCAATTCTTAGTAAAATGACCATAAATTTCTTATACGATATCCAAATTCGACGATTCTTTTTGCTATGACTCCGAAATTACGATACAGATCTAATGCTTCAATAAACATAGAAATCGGAGCTCATTTGTTCAATGTGGTACCATTTATGCTTGAAGAAACGACGTCGAAACATAAGAAAAACGAGCGCAACACAACCCAAACCTATCCGAAACTCACCCGAGCCCCTCGGGACCTCGTACGAACATACAAATAAGTCCCATAACATAACAAGAACTTACTCGAGGCCTCAAATCACGCATAACAACGTCAAAACGACGAAACGCACCTCAAATCAAACTTAATGAACTTTCGACTTCCAAAAACTCGCGCTAAATCATATCAAATCAACTCGGAATGAACTCAAATTTTGTACACAAGTACTAATATATCATACAGATCTACTCGTGCCCCAAACTATCGAACGAAATACAAATGCTCAAAACGACTGATCGGGTCGTTACAGAATTTGGAGGGAATCCAAGAGCATCACAACCCGTGCTTCTTGATACGCATATTAGATGGAAGGTAATTGTTGAGTACATTAATGAGCCGTTGCCTTTTTTCTTATAGGGCTTCATAATGGTTTGAAGCGTTGCCTTATATGTTAGGTGTTAGTTTCTTTCCTTTTTTTAAAATTTGTTTTTAGGATAATTAAATTTTTAAAAGGGCAAATTGATAATTTAATTTTTAACTTAAGGCCTTCCCACTTTTAATATAACTAGCTTTAGTGTACGTGCATTGCACGTGTCTTTTGCATCAATCAATATAGAATATATACAAAATAATAAATTGGGGCATACATTGAAACAATAGCTGAATTTTACTATCTTCTATACATGTGAAGATGATGAATTTAATTGAATTAGTTATATAACTATAAATATTTTATTATAGTTATGAGATATAAATACGTTATGTTATTGTATCTCGCCTACTATCTCTTTAGAATACAAGTAATATAAACTTGGACTATCAATTGACCAATGACACTAATAGCTTGTTTGGCCAAACTTCTAAAATCAGCTTATTTTGAAATTTGTTTTCCAAAAAATACTTTTTAAAGTACTTTTGGTGAAAAGCAACTTGTGCTTGGTTAACTAATTTGAAAAATACTTTTGAGCAGTAATTAGTATTTGTCTAAGCTTTTAAAAAGTATTTTTAAGTGTATTTTTCTCAAAAATATTTTTCGAAAAAATACTTTTACGGAGAAGCTATTTTTTCTGCTTCTCGAAAAATTCTTCTGTTCCTACTCAAAAATATTTTTTTCCTTCTAAAGGCTTAGCCAAACAACTTAACCTAGAATACTTTTGGTAAAAAGAAAAAGAATTGACCAAAAAGAAGATTGGCCAAACAAGCTATAAATATTTATATTACATCAGAATTTGTATAATGGTCATTTCATCAAAATATTATAAAACTTAATTACTGAATATAAATATTTAACTAATTGTTTATCCTGTAGTGCGCTTCTACATTTTCAAATATATATTTCTTGAAATTCTAATCTATTAAATAATATATTTTTCATAAAACTCTAGTCACTGAATTAGACAGGTCTTGAGGAAATTGTTCTTTAAAAAGAATTCTAGATCTTTATCCAACCAATGAAGCTTTAAAATTAATGGTAACTTTTTGACAATTGATTTATCATCAAGATTCTAAAACAAATATGTAGAAAAATGAAGCTAAGCTACTTTTTATAATAAAAGAGATTAAAATTTTAAAAACTTGCTCGACATAAAAAATAAATACCTGGCATATATTAGAGAATTATATATTTAAAGATTAATTTTTCTAATTTAGAGAAAGGTTCAACAAACAATATGTATTATGGCTATAGATTATAAGTACAATCAATTTTTCATTTCCATGAAGAATAATAAATAAATCTAATTTAATTTGTCAAGATTCTAAAATAAATATTTTATGTAGTAAACAAATTAAAGCTACTTTTTATAACATAAGAAATTAAAAGTTTAAAAACATGTTCTGATTTTTTTTTCTCCGGTTGAGTCTTGTTTTTAATTTTTTTAAATATTTATAAGTCTATTTTTTACATGGTAATGAAAAAACAAAATTGTAACCTAGGTACATAGAATTCGTTCTTTCCAACTTTGTATAAAAACTAAAAGAGGAACAATATAATGTTTATTTAGACAACAAAAGCAATTTTCTTAACTTAAAAAGGTATGGTGGTTGGTAAATAAAACATGGTTATATGGAATTAGTAAACAAAATATGGTTACTTGGATGTAGTTTCTGGTTATATGGAATTGGTAAACAAATATATGGTTACTTGGATGTAATTTCGTTGGACAATTAAATCAACGTGTAATTGTTGTTTTTAAATTTTTATATATTAGAAATTAGAAATTCTTGCATAATTCAAATAAGGAAATATATTTAATAGTCAAAATCGTATTGATTTAAGGTTCTAAATTTTAGGGAGATAATTAAATGACTATTTTGTCTATTGTGAACTCTATTTTTAAAAGGGTAAAAAAGGCGAACGATATTTCGTTAAGGGTCTTCATGCTTTTAATATAGTATAGATAGATTAAAGGGTCGATTGTAATTTGTAAGAGCAACTCTTTATATGTAAAAATTCCTTCTTCCTTCATGTTTATATAGTATTAGAGTGCGCTTTGCGCGTGTATCCTATCTCAATAAATACTAATTTTTTTAAAAATATTTATATAAATATTATATTAAAAATTATGTTTGAGTTATAAAATAAAAATACAAGTATTGATCTTAGATAGCTAACTTAATAAAGAAAGAAACTTCAAAACAGAAGTAGTTGATCATGAGTTACCATATTCAACTTAAAAGAAATTCTAGTTTTATAATTTTGTCACCTCAATTCCACAAGTTATTATGCTCTTTTTTATTCTATTTAGCAATTTCATATACTCATCACTACCAACAATACATCTTTAAATTCTACTAAATTTATTATGAAGAAATGCACTTACAAATAGTAAAAAAGTCAATCAACATCTTGCAAATACTATCCATGTTACTATAAAAACGTTATGCCGAAAAAATATTATAAATGCATAAAACACTAAAAACAATACAGAAAGATGAAGTATAGTTCTTTAAAAGCTAATTTCAAAATTAATTTTTGTGACTGATCACAAGAAGGCTCTTTTCTTCAATTATAATATAAGTGATTTTTTAAACTTTATTGGAATTGATAAATTTACATACTTCTTAGTTCTTAACAAAATAAGACCCCTGAACTAATATTCAGAGAAGACAGAAGGAAAGCAATAAAAACATTAACAAGAGCTGCATCACATATGAAATTCTATCCGTGAGAATTAGAAATGTAGGTGTAAGGACCTTTTCCGCCACGAAAAGTTAGGGAAGGCTGTTAGGGTATATAATTATATTGGTAAAGGTGTTGGAGCTCAATTTAGCTTGAGAAAATTTCTTGACGTTGTCCTATCCTATATATGGTTTTAAAGAATAAAGACGCCTTAACCTAAAAAAGGTTCTAAGTGCAAGATAATTTCAAATTTTAATTTTTTCGGTGTTCAAATAAGGAAGGATATACTATAATATCTAAAAGATTTAAGTCCTAAATATTAGAGAATTTTAAATTACGATTGCGTCCAGTGTGAAATCTAAAGGTTAAAAAGGCGAACGACATTTCGCTAAGGGCTTTCGTGCTTTTAATATAATATAGATATTACTTTCTTCTCATTTGCGTTGCACGTGTAATGTCAAGATAATGAATTTAGTACTAATATAATATTGACAAAAAATAATTAAGCGTATATATCACGTTTATCGTCAAAATATTAGAATAGATATTTCCATAACATGTAGAATTCCTTTATGTTGCAATTTCTATTTCTAATATATTGATGTAATGTATGTGATGACCCAAAATGTCATCTTTAAATTTAATAAGTAATTCTGTGTTCTAAGACCTCAAAAAGTACCACTTATTATTTCTCGACTTGCGTGCACATTCCGTATAATTTTTTAAAAAGATTTTATGTGAAAAATGGATTAAAATGTGAATTAGAGCTTTAAAAACTCAACTGAGTTGACTTTAGTCAACATTTTGAGCAAACAGAGGCGGATCAGTATTTTGACAATTCCGGTAGGTGCGTATCGTGATTTGCGACTTGGGCGTATGCCCGGAATCGAATTCCGAGGTCCCTAACTCGAGATATAGAATTTTGATGAAAAATTAAAAGCTTGAAAGCTTAATAATTTTTAAGAAATTACTGATGTTGGATATATTGACCTCGGATCCGTATTTTAGTTCCGAAGTCCGGTGTAGGTCCACTATAATATTTATAACTTGTCTGTCGAATTTGATGAGAATCGGAGTTGATTTGACGTGATTCAGACGTCCGGTTGTAAAAATAAAGGTTTTAAAGTTTTCTTGAAAATTTTCTTTGATTTGGTGTCCGATTCGTAGTTCTAGGTGTTAGTTTGGCGATTTGATCGCGCGAGCAAGTTCGTATGATATTTTAGGACTTGTGTGCAAGTTTGGTTTGGAGCCCCGAGGGCTAGGGTGAGTTTTAGATGGGCTATGGGACGATTTTAGACTTAGGAAATATGATTTTCTGCAGACTTCAGGCTTCTGGCATATTCTTCTTCGCGTTTGAGAAGGTACTCTCGCGAACGCGAAGAGCAAATTGGGGTTGGCATGCTTTGTGCTTCGCGTTCGCGACATAGTGACCGCGTTCGCGAAGGCTTGAGGTTCAAAGCTTCGCGTTCGCGATCGAAGCCTCGCGTTTGCGAAGGGAAAGAGGCTGGCCAGGAAAAATTAGCCTTCGCGAGCATCACGTTCGCGAGGTAGCCCTCGCGTTCGCGAAGAGTAAAATTGGACAGCACAAATTTGTGCTTCGCGAACGCGAGACACTGACCGCGTTCGCGAAGGGTAAAAATCCCAGAAACAAAACTTAAGTTCTGGAAATGGGGTTTCGACCCATTTTCAATTCTTTTCCATTTTTGAGCTCGGGTAAGGCAATTTTTGGGCGCTTTTTACGGAAAAATATTGGGGTAAGTGTTCCTTATCCTATATTGATTATATTTCATGATTTCATACTCATTTATATCATGAATCCGTGAATTTATGGAAGAAAAAATAGATTTTTATAAAAATCTTCCAAAAACGAAAATTTAAGATTTGAAGGTCCATTTGACATCGAAATTGGATAATTTTTATATGGTTGGACTCGTCTCGAAATGGATGTTTGAATTTCGTACGTTTTTTCGGAATTTGAGACGTGAGTCCCACTGCCGAATATTTTAATGAATTTTGGTTTTTTATCCGAAAAATTTATAAATTCATATGGAATTAATTCCTATGATTCATATTGAGTATATCAAATTGTTTGTGAATAGATTTGAAGCTTTTGGAGATAAATTTAAAAGGAAAAGTTGTGGTCGAGTAATTAATTGGAATTTACCAAGCGAGGTAAGTGTCGTGGTTAACCTTGACTTGAGGGAATAGAACCCTTAAATTATTTGTTATGTGAATTGCACGTGAACGACGTATAGGCGAGGTGACGAGTGTCTATACGTCGTCAAATTAATTATTTGCCTGCTTACTTGAGAAATCATAAATTATTTTAAATCATGAATTAATTATTATAATAATAATTATTTCTCTCCTATTCTTTATCAAATATTAATTCTTGAATTCCTTCATTAATCGTTACATGTTATTTGAATTATGTGCCTTAATTGTTATTTGATTCAGCATATTAAATATTAAACTTCATATTTTCTCTCTGATTTCTATAATAATTTGCTATTTGCCTTTGTTTGTTTCATAATTAAATCATAATTATTGTATGCTTGTTGTCTTATAATTTTATATTAATTGTTGCATTTATTGGGGAAATTTCTTCTATAAGAATTGGTAAATGAATAAGTTGGAGGATCGGGTTGCACGCCGCAACAAAATTGATTATAATGAATATATTGGAGGATCGGGTTGCACGCCGCAACAGACTTATTAAAAGTCCATATTGGGTGATCGGGTTGCACGCCGCAACAGACTTATTAAAAAGTCCATATTGGAGGATCGGGTTGCACGCCGCAACAGACTTATTAAA
>AWOL01S0020256.1:0-12327 GCA_000715115.1 Nicotiana otophora
CACGAACGAGTCTAGTAGAGTCTTGCAGATCGGTACGGAGACGTGTGTACTTATCTTCGAGAGACTACAGAACTGTTAGGAAATTTCCATTTCTTTCATTCGTGTCATGCGGAATTTGTTGAATTTGGAATTTGAGCGTTGTATCTCCATTCTCTCACAGATGGTGAGGACACGCGCTACTGGGTTAGCTGAGCAGGCATCCGCACATACTTCTAGGGCTGCAAGAAGCCGGGGCCGAGGTAGAGGCCGAGGAAAGGCACGTGCTACGACTGGAGCACCTGTCAGAACAATAGTTGAGGAGCCACCAGTAGCTCCAGTTGGGGGACAGGTACCAGAAGCACCTGTTTTTACCCCCGGACTTCAGGAGACTTTGGCATAGTTCCTGAGTATGTTTGGTACATTAACTCAGGCGGGATTGATCTCTGTTGCACCAAACATTCCGCAGATTGGGGGAGTAGCTCAGACTCCTATCACAACTCCAGAGCAGCAGGTTCACGTTGGTTAGGTTTCGGTGTAGTATCGGTATACCTTGTTATTCCGGTTTGTCCTGAGGTCAGGCCCGAGGCATCATAAGAAGAACAAAAGAGACTGGAAAGGTTTAAGAGGTATAGTCCACCAACTTTCATTGGCACAGCTACAGAGGATGCCCAAGAATATCTAGAAAATTGTCACCGTATTCTCCGCACCATGGGTATTGTGGAGGTGAGTGGAGTTGCCTTTACTACATTTCAACTATCAGGCGCAGCGTATCGGTGGTGGCAAATCTATGAAGAAGGTAGACCAGCCAATGCTACACCACCAACTTGGACTCAATTTTCGGAAATGTTTTTGAAAGAGTTTGTTCCCCAGACTCTCAGAGATGCGTGGCGCACAGAGTTTGAACGATTGCGTCAGGGCACTATGACAGTATCAGAATATGCTATCAGGTTCAGTGAGTTAGCCCGTCATGCACCTATCCTAGTTCTTACAATCAGAGAATGGGTCCGCAGATTTATTGAGGGGCTCGAATATAATATTAAAATATGTATGGCTCGAGAATTGCAAACTGATACTCCATTTCANGTGGCAAATCTAAGAAGAAAGTAGACTAGCCGATGTAACACCACCAACTTGGGCTCAATTTTTGGAAATATTCTTGAAAGAGTTTGTTCCCCAGACTCTCAGAGATGCGCGGCGCATAGAGTTTGAACGGTTGTGTCAGGGCACTATGACAGTGTCAGAATATGCCATCAAGTTCAGTGAGTTAGCCCGTCATGCACCTATCTTGGTTCCTACAATCAGAGAGCGGGTCCGCAGATGCATTGAAGGGCTTGATTATGATATTAAAATATGCATGGCTCGAGAATTGCAAACTGATGCTTCATTTCAGCGAGTAGTGGAGATTGCAAGGAATATTAAGGGTGTTTTAGGTGAGGAAAGGGAGTCTAAGGAGGCCAAAAGCTCTCGAAGATCTGGAGGGTTCAGTGAATTTTACTCTTCAGCTAGAACCCATTATAGCGGAGGCTCGAGCAGTCGGTCAGCTCAGTCTGCACATAAGGTTACTCGAGGTACTCTAGTTTATAGTGCACCACCAATACAAGATTCTTACAATGGTTATTCCAGTTATTCAGCCCAGACTCAGTACGAGCAGCCGCGACCTCAGAGGGGTTGTTATGAGTGTGGTGATACTAGGCATATCATAAGAGATTGTCCTAGACTTGGGAGGGGTGAATTCATCAAAAACACTCCAGCTACAAGCTTTATTCTAGTTGATACTCCACGTGCACAGTCAGCTAGAGGTGGAGGATGGGCGGGTAGTGGCCGCCTAAGAGGTGGAGGCCCGACTCGTTGATTTATCACTATGATTTGGCTGAGGCCAATACACCAGATGGTGTCTTACAGGTGTAGTTCTGATTTTTATTATAAAAGGATATTTTCCTTAATTTGATTCGGTTCTGAATATTGAGGTGAATCCTCTTATTATGCTCCACTTATGGGTGAGTTTCGTAAATTTGTGACCCACTTATATGTGTATCCCTGTTGGAAGATTTAGAGATGTGAGCCTGTGTCTGCCATTTTATTTTTGTGCACCATTGAGGGCTATAAGTCCAAAAGCAAAATTTTATTATTCCATACAATGGGTTTAATGTGTTTCGGAATAATTGATTCCATTATTTATGAATTATATGCCCTACCGGTATGAGGATTCATTATATGTTGTGAAAATTATTTATGAAATATATTGAAAAAAGAAATAAAGGAAATTGAAAATTTTAGTTGGCACAATGTGCAAAATACTTATGACTCGGAGTTGAGGACGAGATCCTCGAATTTTATATATGATGTGAAATATTTAAACCGGACTGCAAGCCGCGATGGAAGTTATATAAGAACGAGGTCCTTGTGGTGAAATGTTTATGAGTTTAAAATTCTCCCTTGTGAAATTTAATTTATGTAATAATATTAATAGGGAGTCATGCCTGTTAGGTTTATTTGATAATGCTTGTATATTTTCTGTTCATATTCATCCATTTTTGTGCTGTAAATATTGAGTTTTAGCCTATGAGGTGAGTGCCCAGGTGGCGTTAAATGTGACTCATTAATCCGAGTAACTAATCATGAGGTCTTCATGCCTCACATTCTGTTTTCAGTGTTGTAAAAATTCAAAACAAGGTGATGATTAATATGAGATTAATTGATGATGTTGGAATTAATTATGAACAACTTTTAAGACCAGAGATGTGGTGATGAGCATACATATGATGTGCTTCATGTCCTGATATCATTATGATCAGGCAGTGCTGAGATTAATGTTATTGATATAAATCTTATGGTATTTTGATGGATTGTAGATATGTTGTTAGGAGTGATTTGGGTGTTACTCTGGCAGGTGGATATGCCCAATTACAGGGGAGACTCTGCCGAAATGTTTGAAAAATTTGGGAGTTAGTAAAATTTGGAGGATTGAGAATTTACAAAAGAAGAGATAAATATGTTATGTGTTTGAGGGCGAATGATCCTAAGCGGGGAATAATATAGCACCCTAGAGAAAGTTTTGAGTTACTTCAACACTATTAAGGAAATTTATATGTGCATAGGCACGAGTTGCTATAGCCAGTTGAGATTAATGATGTGCGTTGCTGTGAGAATTCAGGCATTTTTGGAAATGATTGGAGAGTTAGGAATTTTGCTTTAAAGCTTATAAGAATAGAGAAAAGAAATAATCTCAATTGAGATGGTATTGTAGGACCCGTACTAAATTGTGGGAATGTAAAATTACTCACAAGTATGTGTGCAAGAATATACTCAGTAATTTAAAGTCCTCAGAAAGATTCTTAGCACGTTCGAGGACGAACGTTTGTTTAAGAGGTGGAGAATGTAATGACCCGACTTGTTATTTTAAGAATTTATGCCCCGTTCAGTGACTTAAGGTCTTCAGCAGTCTCGCAATATGTATTATGACCCGCGTGTGTGGTTGAGTTTGATTTATGGATGATTCAGAGAGATTTGAGACACTTAGTCCCTGAGATGGAAGCTTAAGTCTTAGGATTTTTACCATAGTCGGAACTGTGTGAAGACGACTCAGGAATGGAATTTTGATGATGTCAATAGCTCCGTATGGTGATTATGGACTTAGGAGCGTGTCCGGAAAATTATTTGGAAGTCCATAGAGGAATTTGGCTTGAAATGGCGAAAAATGATTTTTTTGGGAAGTTTGACTGGGGGATTGACTTTTTGATATCGTGGCCGAAATCCGATTCTGGAAATTGGAATAGCTTCGTTATGTCAATTATGACTTGTGTGCAAAATTTGAAGTCAAAACATTCATCATTTGGAGTTTTGTATAAAACGTTATGACCATTATACTAAAGGCTGTCTGAGAAGAGTTTGAAAATGACTTTTGAAGAATTTGGTCTTCGCGAACACGAGGGGAGTCTCGTGAACGCGAAGAACAAACCCCTGGGCAGCAGAAAAAAGTCCAAATTTGTGTCATTCTTCCATTTTTGGATCAAGGAAGCTCGGGTGAGGCGATTTTTCGAGAGTTGTTTAAGGAAAACATTGGGGGTAAGAAATCCTAACTTGATTTTGGTTAAATTAAATGAATCTATTGTTGTTTTTATCACTAAATTAGTGAATTGACTTGAAAAATTTAGAAAACCTTCTTGGTTTAAATTTAAGATTTGAAGGTTGATTTGTTATTGGAATTCGATAAAATTGGTATGGTTGAACTCGTATCGGAATGAGTGTTCGGATTTCATGAAAATTATGTCAGGTTCCGAGAGGTGGGTCCCGCGTTGACTTTTGTTGACTTTTTGGAATAAAATTTTAAGTCGACGTATTATTATCCGAAATTATTTCCGATGAATTTTATTGAAGTTATACAATTAATTTGGATAGATTTGAGTTGTCCGAAGGTCAATTCAAGCAAGAAGGCTATTTTGGAATATCGGCCTAACTTCAAAAAGGTAAGTGTCTTGCTTAATCTCGAGTGGGGAAAATTCCCCTTAGGCATTGCGTCTTATGTGCAACTTGGGTAATTGAAAATCCTGTACGCGAGGTGACGAGTACGTACTTAGTTTATATGTGCAAATTTTATTGAGTTAAAGTCTTGAGCATATTGTTTAGTAAATTGAATAATTGTTGGCATATATTTTGTCATCTACTTGTCGTGCCTAAACCCTTGTTGTTGACTCTGTTGTTATATTACAATGTTATGTGATTGTTATTTGATTATTTATGAAATTTCGTGAATTTGCTGGCTTGATAATTATTGGAATTTAATTTCATTTTGGATTTTTTCCTCTACAAATAATTAATTAAATAAGCTTAAGAATAGGTGTTTATATAATTATTGAAAATTTGATCTTTTATGAAGACTTTGCTTTATGTTGAGTAATTTCTATCTCTATTGATTGTTTGTGGGTGCTGTATACAGTGTGTGGAGCATTTGGCTATTTGCTGTGAAATTAATTGACTTGGTTGTAGCTTTGAAATTTGGTTGTGGCCATTGGAAAAATTGTGATATGAATTGATTTTTGTTATGTTGTTGTGATAATTTCCCGTGTAAATTGTTGTGTTGTGTGAGTTGTTATTTTGGGGAGATAAGGGTGACATTTCACCGTTGATATTATGTGGTTATAAGGGTGGCATTTCACTGTTGTGTTTGTTGGCTATTAATATTGTCTGGGCGGAGCGATAAGGGTGGCTATAGGAGCGATAAGGGTGGCAATAGGAGCGATAAGCGTGGCTATTGATATTGTCTGGGCGGAGCGATAATGGTGGCTATAGGAGCGATAAAGGTGACTATAGGAGCGATAAGGGTGGCAATAGGAGCGATGGGGATGGCTATTGTCAGGGACGACATGTGATGATGTGGGGTTGTGGTGTTGACAATTTTCATGTGATGTTGTGATTTTCTTGTGTTTATTTTTATACCTTGTGCAACTTGTCTTGTTGTTAGTAAATTGATAATAATCTAATTTTGTTGAAATTGGGAGCCTGTGGCTATTGCCAGGCGGTTTATAAAATAAAATATGGGCACGAGGTACCGTGAATTATGATATGAAATGGGGATATTGGCACGTGATTGTTCGTGCAATTGTGATATAAAATGTGGGCACTAGGTGCTGTGATGAAATGATAATGATATTTGGCACGTGAATTGTCCGTGCAGTTATGATATGAAATGAGGGCGCGAGGTGCCGCGAAAATATGATGATTTAATTATGGGCATGAGGTGCCGTAGAAATATGAAAATGGGCTGAGACCCGTATTTATAAAAAATATAAAAATAGGCCGAGACCCGTATTTTGATGATTTTGAAATGAGGTATCACATGGTAACTTTTTAATTGAAAGAATTATATTCAAAATATTTATTTGAAAGGATTTTTACTTAGAAAGTATCATATAAAAGAATTATATTTGAAAAATAATTATTTGAGAGAATTATATTTGAAAGAGAGTTATCTGGAAGAACTATGTGAAAGACATTTATTTGAAGGGCTTGATTTAATTGGGTGTAATTGTGGTTATTAATTGTTGAGTGATATTAGTGGTGTTTTTGTTGTCTGTTGTGCATATCACTGGTTGTTTTATCCTGCCTTTATTATTATTTATTTCCTATTAGTTTATATATTATATTGCACAGGTTATTAGACTAGTGAGTGTCTTGACTGTACCTCGTCTCTACTCCATTGAGGTTAGTCTTGATACTTACTGGGCACCGCTGTGGTGTGCTCACTCTACACTTCTGCACATTTTTGTGCAGAGCCAGGTATTGAAGATATCGGACTTGAGCAGAGTTAAAGCGCGATCATAAGGATTCAAGGTAGAGCTGTTTGGCCCTCGCAGTCCCTTGGAGTCTTTTCATTTTATTGTACTATTAATTTGTAATAAAATAGTATTGTATATTCGGTCCTCGTGATCATTCCATGTATTCAGTTAGAGTTCGTGACTCAGTACTACCAGTCTTGGAAGGTTGTGTATTGTAATTATTTCCGCTGTTAGATTTTAAAAAAGAAATGGCTTCAAAATGTAATAGAAATCGGCTTACCTAGTCTTAGAGACTAGGTGCCATCACGACACCTGTGGTGGAATTTTGGGTCGTGACACCCCGAGATCAGAATAGCGAGGCCGATTCTCTGGCTAACTTAGGGTTATCGGTCGATGCCGACGAATTCAGTTCGGGAACTTTAGTGCAGCTCATGAAGTCGGTGATAGAAGAAGGCCATGCCGAAGTAAACTCAACGATTTTAACTTGGGAATGGAGGAACAAGCACATAGACTACTAGAAGACTGGAAAATTGCCCTTGGATCCCAAAGAATTGAGAGCTCAACGTACCAAGGCTGCCAGATTTTGCTAGGTCGAAGGGGCATTGTTCAGGAGAACCTTCGACGACCCGCTAGCTAGATGCTTGGGACTAAGGCTGTGCATGGATCAGATCGGATCAGATTTGGCACATTTCAGATTGCAATTTTGGATTTTGGATTCTACAAAATGCAATCCGAATCCGATCTGAATTAATATCGGATCGGATTGAATTTTAAAATTTGGATCGGATAAATATTTCGGATTTTGGGATCGGATTATACGTATTATTAAGACTATTGCTAATCTAATCGGCTAATGCATCTGCCTTATCTACTTCTTTTGTGTTCTGTGCTAATACAAACATCTCTTTTCTTTTCATCCCTTTTATTAGCATTACATCTCTAAGAAAATATTTCTCTGGTGGTTCGAGTTGTTATGCCTCTAAGTTGCAAAACTCATATGTATATTTTCTTTGTAGAAGAGGCATGATAAGTTGGTATTTTACCCACTTATCGCTTCTTGATACTTAGGCTTTTGTATGATTTTGTTGAGAAACTAAGGCATTGTTTGAGGTTTATTGGCATATTTAAGGTATCAAGTGATTTAGAAGTGATGGTGAAGAAACCAAGTGAAAATGAGTCAAAAAGAAGCTAAAATGGACAAAGGAAATCTGCCCAGTGAATTACCCTTCGCGAATGCGAAGGGTTAGATGCGAACGCGAAACATTAGGACAACAAGCCTTCGCGAACACGAGATGCTCTACGCGAACGCGAAGAAGGAGAAAGTCAGCCTTCGTGAACGTGAAGATATAATCGCGAACGCGATGAAGCAGGAGACAATCCTTCATGAACGCGAAGGAGATATCGCAAACGCGAAAGAAGCAGAAATCAAACCTTCGCGAACGCGAAGAAGAAACTGGGCGGAAAAACTGGATAGTTCTGAAATTTCACGATTTTGACCCCAAACCATTTAATACATGACCTAGCTCATTTGTAAAAAGGAGACAATCATATCTTGGAACATCTTTGGCTTATTTTCAGTCCATATACTAGAGAGAACAAGTTTTGAAAGCTAGGGTTCTTGCACACACACTTGGATCTTGAAGATTTGAAGCTTTTGGTTGAAATTTCTTACTCCTTTATGCTCATTTCTTCATTTCCTTGCTTTGTATTGTATATCTAAGTGTGTAGTATTTATTTCCAACACTTGAATCTTGTTTATGGAAATATTCAGATTTAAAGTGTGGATTAAATACCTTGTTGTGCTTATGTATTGAACAATTTTTATTTATTATGAAGCGAGTTGTTATTTATTTAATTATTCTTGTTATTAAATATTTCCAAAGGGATTAGCTAACCCTAGGACTCGCCCATTCACTTCGGATTAATTTTGAAAAAAAATAATTCCGGGTTGGGAAAGATTAATTAACAAGAACTTGAGGCGTTAACCCTCACTTTATAGATTCTACCTAGGGATAGGAATGAACTACTTGTAGCCATATTCGGGTGTGCTTAATCTCCAATTGTTTTAGGATTTCGAGAATTTCCTTAACTGTGTTACCATAAATTTTACTTATATCTTTTACTGTTTAACTTATTATATTCACTCCGGTATGGCCTTGACCTGACCTCGTCACTACTCGACCGAGGCTAGGCTTGGCACTTACTGGGTACCATTGTGGTGTACTCATGCCCTTTCCTGCACATGTTTTTCGTGTGCAGATCCAGGTGCGAGCTATCAGCCTCGAAGTTAGTGTGTGCTGCTGATTCTAGGAGACTTCAAGGTACTTCTGCTTGTGTCCGCAGATCTTCGGAGTCCCCTTTCTACGCCCTCGCCTAGAGATTTTCTTTATTATCTTCAGACTTTTGTATAGAGCTACATAGATTATAGAAGCTTGTGACTTAGTGATAATTCAATTAGGAAGTCTTGTTAGTCTTTGAGAGAAGCTAATATAGAATTATTATCCGAGGCTAATAAATAATAAACTCATTCATATTTATAAAATTGTAAAATATATTGGATCGTTACTTGAGTGTAAATCCCGATGCACCCATGCTTGTAGCCATTGATCATTTTACTTGCTTTCTAGGATAGTTTATGTTTTCGCATTTAGCTATAATATTTTCTCAACAACCATTCTAAGTGTTTGTCATTGCATAATAAGTGATAATTCTCTTATATTCCTAATCGCCTATATATTGTTCTCTGTGGGATTCGACCCCGACTCATAGTTGAGTAAATTATATTGCATGCGACTGTGTCCATCTACTTTTTTGTAGTGGATTTGGACGTCATCAAGGCAATACAACAAGAAAAATTCATGTTTTTGCAATTATGAGGGCACTATGGTGCCAATGTAGCTAAATCCAGCAATTGTAAAGGTAATAACTTGCAGGAAGATGTAAAGGAAGTACTGGCTATCCGAAATTAAAGTTTAGTATTTATAGATCCCCTAATAATTTCGGATTTCGGATCGGGTTAAAATTATACTAATTCGAATCCGATCCGGATATCCGAAATTTTAATAAACATATTCTGAAATCCAAAATTCAAAATTGAGCGGATCGGTTCGGATTTCGGATATCCGATCCAAATGCACAACCCTACTTAGGTCGAGGAGAGACTGAATACGCCTTGAGAGAAGTTCACGAAGGCACTTGCGAGAACCATTCATGGGCAAAATCTTTGGTTCGGAAACTAATCAGGGCCGACTATTACTGGACCGAAATGGAGAAAGATGCGAATGACTTCGTACGGAAGTGCGACATCTGCCAGAGGCACGCCCCGATGATCCATCAACCGGGAGAAATGCTCCACTCAGTTTTGTCCCTGTGGCCATTTATGAAGTGGGGAATGGACATCGTCGGTCCCCTATCGTGGGCATCCAGCAAAGCTCAATTCATACTATTTATGACCGATTATTTTTTCAAATGGGTCGAGGCTCAAACATTCGAAAAGGTCCGGGAGAAAGAAGTCATTGACTTCATCTGGGACCACATAATATGTCGATTTGGGATACCAGTCGAGGTCGTTTGCAATAATGGGAAATAATTCGTCGGCAGCAAGGTAATTAAATTTATTGAAGATCATAAGATCAAGAAGATAATATCAATACCTTATCACCCTAGTGGGAATGGGCAGGCAGAATCAACAAATAAAGCCATTTTCAAAACCTGAAAAAGAGGTTGGTTAGTGCGAAAGGGAAATGGAAGGAGATCCTGCCTGAAGTCCTTTGGGCATACCGTACGACTTCAAAATCTAGAACCGGGGCCACCCCATTTTCATTGGTCTACGGAGCCGAAGCCTTAATATCGGTCGAAGTGGGAGAACCAAGCCTCAGGTTCTAATATGCGAAAGAGGAGCCAATGATCACGGGTGTGGAACTATTGGATGAAAGGCGGGAGGCCACCCTGGTCCGATTGGCCACCCAGAAACAGCGAATAGAAAGGCATTACAACCGAAGAGCCAGCCTCCGACACTTCGGGGACTTGGTTTTGAGGAAAGTAACAACATACACCAGGAACTCGTACGAGGGGAAGCTGGGAAGGACCATATCGAGTTGTCGGAATAACCGGCAAAGGCTCGTACAAGCTGGAAGCAGGAAATGACGTTGTTACACCCTGCATTATTACTTCAATGTTACACCCTGTAGTATTACGTCGATGTTACACTTCACAGTATTACATCGATGTTACACCCTGCAGTACTACGTCGATGTTACATCTCGTACTTTTGTACGTTGGATTTGTTGTAAGATAAATTACATCAGTTTAAGGACAAGATTATTTTTAGAGGTTATAAGTATTATACTATCTTAAGCAAGTGATAAGTAAGAGTCGTGAAGGTCAGAGGGTAAACGAGTTGAATAAAATGAGATTGATCGAAGTTTGATATTTTGGGATAAAATACAGTCCAAGCTATAATACCCCGTATTTATGGACTAGTGCTATACCGCTTGGTAGTAAGATATATGAAGTATATTAGTATTTAAGTGAAATGAGATTTAGAAATTAATTATGTGGGTGATTTGTCTTCCATATATTCACTGATTCATGATATAAATAAGTATAGAATCATAAAATATAACCAATATAGGATAAGGAATACTTACCCCAACGTTTTCCAGTGAAAATCGCCTAAACCGAGCTCCCCAAACTAAACAATGAGTAAAAATGGCAAAATTCCCTGTTTTATGAGGTTTTATGTCTGTGGTGCCAGAGGTGGCATGGGGCGCTGCCTATGGCGCCGCTTCCACTACCTCCAGCAGTTCCAACGCCAGGGATAGCGCCCTACGCTACCCTGGACGCTGATGACGGCGGAAAATATTTCCCGACACGGAAATGGGTATAACTCTCTCATACGCTGTCCGAATTCGATGATTCTTTTTGCTATGGCTCCGAAATTCCGATAGGATCTAATGCTTTAATCAAAACTGAATTTGGAGCTCATTTTCTTAATGTGATACCAATTATTCTTGAAGAAACGACGTTGAAATATTCTAGAATATCCAAATTAAACTTTGTTAACCATCCGAAATCCACCGGATGCCCTCAGGACCTCAACCAAATATTCCAACAAGTCCCGTAACATAATACAGACTTATTCGGGGTCTCAAATCATGTCAAATAACGTCGAAATTATAATTCACACCTCGATTCGAACTTTTGATTTTTCAAACTTTATACATTGCAAAACTCGTGCCAAACATATTAAACGAATCCTGAATTACTTCAAATTTGGCGAACAAGTCATAAATGACATAACATAGCTATTCAAATTTTCGGATTCGAACTCCAAGCCCGATATCAATAAAAGTTAATTTGTGGTCAAATTTTAGAATCTATAATATTTATTGGTGTATAATATTAGGTGTTGATGATGTGAATTTAAAGGGATTAAAAGAGGTTGTAGTTATGATTGTTAAAAAATAAGGGAAATGTTGTTCATTCCAACTTAGAACCGAATTATAGTTTGATGTAAGTGATATACTAGCGTCATCTAAGCTCGCATATGCATTCCTTTGTTATAGGATTGGCGTGCTAGTTATGACGAGTTCGTTGTTGGATTGTGTTGAAGACACGAGGTATGTTAAGGCTTGTAACACCCCGGAAAATTTCAAAGTACTTAAGTGTAAGGCCTGGTAAAATTTGCAAAGAAAATAATATTTTATGGTGCCGGACTAGGCTGCTGCGGCTCGAACTTTTTAGGTTGAACAATGCGCGAGAATGAAAAGGAAATTTTTTGGCAGAAAAATATAATTCTGCGGTCCATTATGCGACCGCAGAATCACTCTGTGGGCCGCATAATGGCCGCAGAAGTGAGCATGAGAAGGGCCAGTCGGGGGAAAGTATGCGGTCAATTATGCAACCACATAATTATTTTGCGGTGCATTATGCGATCGCATAACAGTTATACGGACCGCATAGTGACCGCATACACAGACAGATTTTGGCCAACGTTGGACACCAATATGCGACCGATATGCGGTCCGCATAACCATTATGCGGTCGCATATGCGACTGCAGAACCTATTCC
>AWOL01S0020261.1:0-10036 GCA_000715115.1 Nicotiana otophora
CACACTACCCTCCCCAGACCCCATTAATGGGATTCTACTGGGTTGTTGTTGTTGTTGTATATCGATTTGTCATTATTCATCACTATACAAGCATGCAAACTAGTGGAGGAAATAGATGGACAAAGTTGATGTCAAGTTATTTGCTAATGAAATGGCCATGTGAGACTAAATTGTAGGTGCTGAGATTAATCTTCTATACCAAGATTTGTATAGTTAAGGAAGACTGTAGCATTAGGAAAGTGTTTATGGTGATTAAAGAGAATCTTGTTGTTGGTTTTTTGCTTTATATACCTTTCACTTTTTCTCTTTTTATTTTCAGAAGCTTCATTGTTGTAACGGTAGAACAAGTCTATTGGGGGAATTGACACATAGATCTGCTCAACAATTAGGGAATGGAAAATTGCCTAGAGTTTCAATTAGCCCTTCTCTGAAGCACGCTTGATCCCCTTTGCAAATCAATAATTCGGGCCAAACAAGGATGGAATTGATGTCTACAAATTTGGGCAGGCCTATCACTAATTCTAATGAGTCTTTTAGAGCCAAGTGGAGAAACAGGGCCAAAAACTCCAACTGAATTGAATTCTACTAGAAAAAGAAAAACAACTCTTCAAGAGGAAACAAAAGAAGATGCCCCCGCTAATGGAAACATGGTTAGGATTATTATAAAGTCGAAATAATTTTGATTTGCTTAACTAATGCAATTAGTGGCTAATCAAATTTTCAGTTTAGGGAGGTGAAGGTGATGATAATGCAAGAACAAAGCGATGTAAACAAGAAGTAGAAGGTAATGAGACAGAAAATGGAGCATCTAACATGGAGGAATCAAAGGGAAATAATGAAGGTGATGAAACTCAAAATCAAAAGCCTCATAAGCGATCAAAGGACTATATTCATGTTATAGCAAGGAGAGGACAAGGTACGGATAGCCATAGTCTATCAGTGAAATTATCAGCACAATATTCCCCAAGAAAAAAGATCACAGCATAACAAAAATCGTGAATTTCCAATCAATAACAGTACATCGCTCAAATACCCTAAAACTAAAATTAAAATCAATTAATCTGGTATAAAGGAACTTACGATGATATTTATTCTACAGCTACCAGTGGCAAATTCTTCTTCAAAGAGGAATGAAATCTGCGAATTAGGGCTCAACTGTTGAGAAATTGCAAAACCAAAAAAACAAAACATGCGAAATAAATCAGAAATTTATGAGAATCGAGCAAAAACCTTGAATTAGGGATCTATGGAACTTGACGGGTTAGCCGATCTTAATCGAGAAAAAAACCTAAACTTATTGGATGGTTCGAATTGTTTAAAAGAGCTGGTTATTTATGGTGCGAATTAAGGGTTAACAGTTGAAAATTGTTTGCTGAGATTTGGTAGGTTTAACGGAGGTTGGCAGATGGACTTTCACCGGCGTAGGACTGTCACTGGCATGGGTGTCACCAGCGAGGGCAAGGTTTGGCAGAGATATTGGGCGTGAGCTTTGAGAGAGGCTTAATATTTTACTTTCTCCTTTTAATTAATTAGTAGTACTATTACATAAAAAATACAGGTAAAACAAAATCGAATGTAAATAATTTGGGGTTTTGGCGGGTTTCACGAAAATTTAGGGGAGGGGGGGATAATTAAGAGGGATTAATAACCGTTCCCATTGATTTCGTTTCCCAGATCCGTTGCAATAGATTCGTCTATAGGAACGGTTATAAGAAACGTTGCAAAAAAGAAAAATAGCTATGGGAACGGTTTCCACACAAATACAACGGTTATATGATTGAAGTGTGCCGAATGTACCTATGTCTTATTAGAACGGTTACAACCATTGCCATAAGAACTCTATAGCAACGGTTTCTGAACTGTTGCAAACACTCCGTTGCCATAGGCTGATTTTCCTGTAGTGTCCCTTAGTGAACCTTTGTCATGACATAGTTAGCTTCGGATGCCTAAGCATCGGGCCAGCAGGCCTTGAAAAGATTTTCAATACAATTGGCCTCTCTTGAAGCTATATCGCACTGCTTTGGCGCGCAACGCCCGGGATGCTTTGGGGTCTTCAGGTAGCTTCCCGTGTTCGAGATAATCGATGATTTCATTTCTCCAGTCCCGGACCAAATTAGTCGAGTTTACCTCATAGTAACCATTTGTATCCAGGACTGAGTTTATCAGTTGTACTACCGTCCCGGACTCCGATCCCTTTATTTCCGTCGATGATCCTTGGTTTGCCAATGCGTCTGCTTCTGCATTATCTTCCCTTGGGATATGAGTAATTGACCACTCCCAGAATTGCGCCAACAGATCCTGAACCTTTACCACGTATTGTTGCATGCGCTCCTCTTTGGTCGCGAATATCCTGTAGATCGCATTTACCACCAGCTGTGAGTCGCATTTGATTTCGATAACCTCAGAGTCAAGTCCCGAGGACAACTCAAGCCCTGCAATCAAAGCTTCATACTCTTCTTCATTGTTAGTTAAAGGGACTGTTCTGATGGCTTGCCTTAGGATTTCCTCCGAAGACGTGATTAAGACTATACCGAGCCCGTGCCCTTTTATGTTGGAAGCCCCGTCTGTAAATAAGGTCCAAACCCCTGATGTCGATTCTGACACCATTACTGCCTTCTTGGTTGCCAGAGGCAATAATTCCGGACTAAAATCGGACACGAAATCAGCCAAGACTTGCGACTTAATTGAAGTCCTTGGTTTATATTCTATATCGAACTCACTCATTTCGACGGCCCATTTGGCCAATCTATCTGAGAGTTCGTCTTTATGGAGGATATTCTGCAAAGGGAAAGTAGTCACCACGGCTATCGGGTGGCATTTGAAGTAGGGCCTCAGCTTTAGAGTGGCGACTACAAGAGCTAAGGCCAGTTTCTCCAAATGTGGGTAGCGAGTTTCTGCTCCCGTTATAATTTTACTAAATTAATAAATTGGAGATTGCGTACCTTCATTCTCTCGGACTAAAACTGAACTTACCGCAATTTCCGAGACCGCGAGATAAACTAGCAACAGTTTACCTTCTTTTGGTTTTGAAAGCAATGGAGGGCTTGACAAGTACTTCTTTAAATCCCTCAAAGCCTGCTGGCACTCCCCGTAAGCCTTTGGACTACCTCCACATTTGATAGTTAGTCCGGAATGTCTTCTATGGCCTTGATCTTATCGGTGTTTACCTCAATTCTCTTTGTGATACCAAAAATCCCAGAAACTTACCAGAGCTTACCCCGAACGCATATTTCTCGGGATTAAGTTTCAAATTATGCTTCCTTAGGATATCTAAAATTTCTTGCAGATGTTTAAGATGATCACATGCGTTTAAATATTTAATGAGTATATCGTCTATATAAACTTCCATAGTTTTTCCTATTTGATTTTCAAACATTTTGTTCACGAGTCGTTGATAAGTGACTTCGGCGTTTTTCAACCCAAAGGGTATCACATTGTAGCAATATATACCGAAATTCATTATAAATGAAGTCTTTTTCTGATCCTCCGAGTTCATCTTAATTTGGTTGTACCCGGAATAAGCATCGAGGAAACTCAATAACTCATGCCCGGCCATGGCATCAATCATTTGATCGATGTTTGGCAGTGGGAACGAGTCTTTCGGGCACGCCTTGTTAAGATCTTTATAATCTACACACATGCAAAACTTATTGTTCTTCTTAGGAACTAATACTACATTGGCTAGCCAGTATGGATATCTTACCTCTTTGATCGAACCGATACTAAATAAGCGGGTTACCTCTTCTTTGACAAATTTATTCTTCGCTTCGGCAATCGGGCATATCTTTTATCTTATCGGAGGTATGTTGGGATCCAAGCTTAACTTGTATATGGCTACCTCTGTCGGGATGCATGTTATATCCTCATGTGACCATGCAAAATAATCGGTGTTAGATTTAAGGAATTTAATAAAGTCGGACCTGAGTTCTAGGTGCAGTCATGTCCCCAATAGGAATTTCCTTTCTAGGAATTCTTCAAACAATGCCACTTGCTCCAGCTCTTCCGATGTGGACTTCATTGCATCAATATCTTCTGGAACTTGGAAATATCTTGGCACTTGGTAATATCCCGACGCCTCCGCCCCCGGGCTAACTTCATCTAGTTCGGGAGTAGGTGTCAGTCCTTGTAATTGTTATGCCACATGCTCCTTTACTTTGCTACTGGAGACCAAAATTGCATTCATCTCCCTTGTCGCCGGTTGATCATCCCTTATCTGCTTAATTCCTTCGGGCATTGGAAACTTCAGTAATTGATGATATGTTGATGGTATAGAATTCGTCTCGTGCAACCATGGCCTTCCTAGAATGATGTTGTATCCCATATTACCATCTACTACTTCGAAAAGAGTTGTTTTCATTATTCCTTCAACGTTCGTGAGTAATAAAATTTCTCTACGGGTTGTCACACTTGTAAGGTTGAATCCGGTGAGGAGCTTTGTGGCCGAAATAATGCTTCCAGTGAGTTTAGCTTGCTCCAATACTCTCCATTATATGATATTAGTCAAACTTACTGGATCCACTGTAACACGTTTAATCTTAAAATCTGGAACATTTAAAAAAATTACCAGTGCGTCGTTGTGTGGTAGCAACAATCTGTCTGCGTCCTCCTCCGTAAAAGTGATATCGTCTTCCTGAAGCCTTTTGCTATGCGTTATTGATACTTTTATCTTCTTTGCTGCTGAAGAGGTAACCCCATTAATATCGTTCCCTCTAAAGATCATGTTGATTGTTTGAGGCGGGGGATCTTCTCCTGCTTTCGAGGGTTCCGCGTTATCCCTGTTACGACCATAATTGTTCTTAGCTCAGTCACTCAAGAATTCTCTGAGGTGACTATTCTTCAATAATGTTGCCACTTCTTTTCGGAGGTGTCGACAGTCCCTTGTCTGATGGCCATTCGTCATGTGGTATTCATACCACAAGTTGGGATCCCTCTGGCTGGGATCAATTCTCATTGGTTTCGAGAACCGTGCTTCTTTGATGTTTTTCATGGCCAACACAAAATCCACTGTACTGACATTGAAGTTGTATTCCGATAACTTAGGGTAAGAAAGATCTCGTGACCCTGATGCTTCTTTATCCTGCAGTGATCAATTGTTCCGACCGCGATCAGTTCTACTGTCAGCGGCATGAGCCTTGATGAAAGAATCTGCGAGCATTTCAAAGGAGTCTATGGAATGATCGGGTAACAGTGAATACCATGTCAAGGCTCCGTTTGTGAGAGTTTCTCCAAATTTCTCTAGCAATACAGATTCAATTTCGTGAGGAGTTAAATTATTTCCCTTTACCGTCGTTGTGTAGGGTGGTAATATGCTCCTGGGGTTCTGAAGTTCCGTCATACTTTGGCACTTCAGGCATTTTGAACTGCTTCGGGATTAACTTTGGTGCCGCACTTGGCTTGTATGGCAATTGAGTATACTTTTTCGAGCCCAGACCTTTCAGCACTGGTGGCGCACCCGGAATCTGGTCCATGCAGACGTTCACTTCCCTCATAAACCGTAAAAGTTCATTCTTGAAAGGATCATTCTTGTTATTGAGGCCGGATCCGCTCCCCCTACCCCATCAGAGCCAATTTCACCCTTGGGAGTGTTGTTGTCGACCCTCTACGTTGTTTGATTCACGGGAGCCCCCGGAGGAATTGGATCTTGTCTGTTTGCATTATTTGAAGCTCCTGACCGAGCCTACTTCAACTTCATCATAACCTTATCCTGTCGCGTGAGGTGGCCTAGAACGATTGTCTGTTGCTCTTGCAAGACCCTTACCTCGTCAATGGCATGTTCCTCATCAGCATTATCGGGATTTGTCTCCAGAACATATCGAAGATATTGCATGTCATGCACCGATGTGGCGCCATTCCTCTCATTGTGGGTGTCACTAATTGAGTCCTTGAAATGAGACTGATCCCCTCGAATCTCGGGGTTGTGCATGTTGTTAACAATGTTATCTGCCATTTCTTATGATTTTTTTAAGACAAAATAATCAAAACACGTTAGTAAAAAAGGCAAAGATCAATTTAATTACACGACTGTCTAGGCCCTACGGTGGGTGCCAAACTGTTTATCCGTAAAACGGTACAGTTGAATTTATACGTGATTTCTAGAAAATAAATTAATTTGATCCTGAAATAATAAAATAATCAAAGCATTATGCAATACTTAGCCTTAGAATATAGACGAAACAGTAGAAGCAACAGTTCCAGGAATAAGGTTTCTGGGCACAACAACAACGAAATCAAAGAGTAAGAAGATAAGATAGTATTAAGCTTTGTATAGAATGTAGCGTAAGTTTGCCAGAAAATTCCCCCTTTACAATAATAACTGAGCTCACTATTTATAGCTATGTCTAGAGAAGGAGGTCCTAGGATCGTGCCCTTCTTTAATGTCAATTACGAGGGACATTGATGAAGATATAACGGTGAACATAAATATCAAATTTCCTGTAACGGGTAATTGCTAGCTCTTAATGCCATGGAATATTCTCTATTAAATGCTACCGAGCAAATAACATTTATCACATCTTTATGAGTGTTATTCTTTTCGGTGATAAACGAATCAGTTGTCTTCGGTCTTTGGCCATCCCCGGTCTTGGGTTCCACGTGTCCCTTTTTTGGATGTCCACGTGTCATTGAATATTTTACCATATACAAAATTAATGTTTTTTTTATTTTCTAAACTGAAAATTGTTTACCCGAAAATCGGATAACGTTAAATTTAGGTATGGTTCTAAGGATACGCAAATTCCTATGATACAAAAATGACAATACAAGTATTTTTACTATAAAGTGGGAATAATCAACAGGAAGGCTCAATGAGCAACATGAAATCTCAATGTATGTTGGGGGAGATGGGTCTATTGCAGTCTATGTCCCTTTTTTTACTACTTTATCTATAACAACATAATAAAATAATGCATATAGTGGAGGACACATGATGGTTTGTCTCTTCCTTGATTCCTGCCAAGATTCTCTCCCTTGGTGCGGTTGTAACGGCTTTTGTCTGCGAGCTTGGTACTGGGTCGAGCTCGATGTTAGATCGAACCCCCGGTCTTGGTTCAGCTCGATTCTGCCTTGGGGCATCGATATTCGGGGCCTGTGTCGGTCGGTGTTGCCTCGTAGTTCGGTTCAGATACGGGCTCGATTAAGATACCGAGTTTTGTCGTCGATTGGTCTTATAGTTCGAAATTCGATGCCCCTACTCCGAAATTCATCCGAGCTTGTCATGTGGATACCCTTCGATCGAGACGTCATCGTCTCGACCTGTCATTATGACTAAGAATCGGTTTTGACCGTATACAGATAGTCCCCTCATTTCTCGGAAAGGATGTGGTGAGAAACGAAATGATTTCTCTACAGCTCGATCAAATTTATGCCAATGTTTCTATTGACCCCGATCATGACGTATGTGATAACTGTCACATCGGCTCGGTTTTACCGAGGATTATAATGTGTGTCAGATGGTGGTCGGCCACCGCTAATACCGAATCGTCATGCCTTAGCCTATAAATAGTCTTTCCATACAACTTTTACCACTTTTGCGCCTTCTCTTCTTCCAAATTCTCTTATTTATCCTCTCCATTTCGCTGCTTCAGGGCCGCTCATACCAGAGTTTTGGTGTTGTCCATTCTTTCACCTTCCTTTGCACTCATTCCTCTCATATCAATGGCGAAAACTTCCAAAATCGTACCTCAGAAGGAGAAAGCTTCTTCCTCACGACCATTTGATGATAAGGCGCCGGTGGAGCCATCCGTTCATGACTATGTTCCTGGCTCGTGCATTTTGAAGACCGATTATAAGGTGGAAAGTCCTTCATCCGTTCTGGTTCGATGTGAGCACGTATCGATGTATACGTGCTCTATAACAGAGGATCACCTCGAGGCCGTCAGCAAAGACTGCAACTGGGGTTCCGAGGTTGTGTTTCAAATTCCACCCTCCGATAAGAGCGTCACCACTTATGTGGAGGGGTTGTTAAGTGTTTATACTTATCCCTTCACATTGGGACCCGTCGACCCGGTGATTATTGATTTCTGCAAAAGATATCAGGTCACCCTTGGCCAAATTCATCCTTCTTTATGGCATATAGTGATCTTGTTGCGCTTCTTCTCTATCAAAGCCGGGGGGTTGGATTTTTCTCTGAACCACCTTATACGACTGTACCGGCCTCAGGTTTTTCTAGGACTAATTAGACTTCATCGTCGAGCATCGAAGCTTTGATGTCGAGCATCGATGAAGACAAGGATCAGGGTTGGATGGGTCGTTATATTCGAGTGAGGACCCGTGACCTTATTCCGGAGGAGAATATGCCATTTCCTGAAGAATGGAATTTTGACCGTAAGTGATTTTTGTTTACCTTTCATGTCCTTTTTAGATTTGATGTCCTTCCTTGATGTTCAGCTGCCCCTTGGATGCCACAAGCGGTACCTGACCTCGAGGACTGGGTTCAGATGTTAGCCTCGACCTCCTCTTATGCCAAACGCGCTCGGTGTGATTTGGAAAAAGGCATATGGGAGGCCAAGAACCATGGTGAGGTTTGCTTCTTGTTTCCTTCGAAATATGTTTTGCGTTCTTTTTGTTACCAATTTCCTTTTGTGCAGGTGTAACCAGGGATGCCGCTTTGAGGCCTTCGAGCGGTGAAGAAGGAAACGAGTCCCTGGTCCCCAAACAGGGGAAAGATAAGAAACAAAGAGCTTCCTCTTGGTCAAATGAACCCCGAGCCCAAAACTCTAACGGTGAGGAGAAAATCAATTGCCCTTTCGATTGACTCGGTCCAACGACTGAGAGAAGAAGAAGAAGAAGAAGAAGAAGAAGAAGAAGAAGAAAATAGCTCCTCGGCTTTGGTAATCCGATCTACGGAGGCCATCGAGGTTGCTAGAGCTCCCGAGCCGATGGCGGCTGTGGCTGTCGGGGTTGGTTCCGAAGACCTGAGTCTCGACCGGAGTACTCCGAGTGATTTGCTCGGGGCTATGACAATGGGTCATCCGCCTTCTCTTCCATCTTTTTTTGAGGAGGCGTTGAAGGAAGCTCAAGAGTTGAAGACTCCTGATATCGGCACGGGCTCTGGTGCAGGGGATCCTTTTAAGGATTGTTTTACTGGAGTCGATGATGGTTCCGATATCGGTGATGCTTCTCTTTTATTAGAGGAGGCTCAACATTTCATTACTCGGGTAATGATTCTTCCACACTTGGTTTCTTTATTCTTTTCCATACTTCACTCTTGTTTCTTACTGTGCAGGCCATTAGTAGGTTTCGAGTCGATCTTAGCCAGTGTGAGGCCGAGCTCCGGAAGGTCTCAGGTGAGAGAGATGCCCTGCGGCTTCTTTGCAGCCAAAAGGACGAGGCTATAAAGGATCTCCAAGCGGATTTGGCTAAGGTCCGTGAAGAAGGGGTCGAGCTCGATAAGCAGGTGAGCCTCCTTCTGTTAAAGTATGGGTCTGACTCGACTGTGGAAGCTAATCCTTCGTTGTCTCAGTTGCAGCAAGAGATCGAAAAGATCGGGTTACTTCGAGAAGAAGTCGATCAAATCCGCATTGAATGCAATCGATGGAAGGAGACCATCGACTTCCTGGCAGTGGAAAAAGAAACCATCTTAACAAAATTATTATCGGCCGACGTTCAACTTCGAAGTGTCAAGCAAAAGGGGTCGGTTCAAGCTAAGAAGATCGATGAGCTTGAAATATGACTTGCTGAGGCTAAGGCGGAGGTTGAGTCGTCGAAATTCTTGGCGGATAAGTCCATTGCTATATATCAGGCTGATGCTGAGGCTGCTCAGATGGAGACCCGGGAAGCAGCGAAGACCGCCGATGCTCGAGCTCATTGGGTTGCCGAACTTGCTAAGTGTAGGTCTCGAAGGGATACCCTCGAGGAGATACACGCTCGAGGTTTCGACCTTACCGATGAGGTAAAAAAGGCAAAAGAGCTCGGAGAGTAGGCTGAAGCCTTGGCTTCTGATGATGATGATGATGATGGTAGCAAAAGCGGATCCGAGGACGGGGAAGAGCTCGACCAGGAAGCTTAGTTTCTAATTCTTCATGTTTGTAAATTAATC